>JWHW01026726.1:30921-55768 GCA_000931545.1 Papilio glaucus
TACGCTCGTCGGTTACTGGTACTCTTAATACCGCCTTACTTTAGTATGTCACCAATCTGGTGGTCATAACTTCGTTTTTAGATGACCCCTACCAATTGCGTAATATAAAATCGCAGGTGACCTTGACCATGAGCGAGATATGTATATGGGCGTTAAAAATCCATATCTCCTAAAATTATAACTTAAAGAGGAAAGATGCTTTGTAATGGGTTAACTGATTTTATAACTTTAAACTTTCGTGGTTTTTACGAATATTAGGTTTGTAAGAGACGGGATTCTTACCACGATTAGCCTTTTTGACCTCCCGATATTTCAGCACAGTTGCATGAGCCATGGTCACGGGCTGACTGGACTTATGCGGTAGTCCGAGTATGCGCACAAGTGTGTGCGAACTTGTTTTTTGGCGGTAAACGCGCAACTTGTGTCTTTTTAGGGTTGAATTGGACAAGATTTTGTCCACCCTAATCCGAGACATTACCCAATAGAGTGTCAAGTTCAGACACAAGTTTTTTCCGGTACTTATTGACGCCATCCCGAGAAATATAAGCGCGGGCCGTGTACAGGGCATCGCCGGTGCTATCGTCTGCATAGCATGGAACATTACTATTTTGCAACATGTCATTGACATGCAGAAGAAAGAGGGTGGGAGATAATACACAGCCCTGTGGTACACCAGCATTAATGGGCTTAGAGTCCGAGCATGCACCGTCGACTACCACCTCGATGCTACGACCCTCAAGGAAGCTGCTAATCCAGTCGTATAATTTCTTGGAAGCCCGTAGGAAGACAGCTTCGACAGAAGCCCTTTATGCAAAACCAAATCGAAGGCTTTGGCTATGTCCAGACTATCCGCCAGGGCCTCCCCTTTGTTCTCGATTGCCTCCGCCAATAGGTGAGTTAGGGAAACCGTACTGACGATCACTAATCAGCTGGTGATCCTCTGATACCGCATGAGCTCGCAATTAATGGTTGATTCCATTATCTTGGAGAACAAAGAGGTTATGGCAATAGGCCTATAGTTGAACGAATTCGATCCATCGGCTTTCTTAGGGATCGGGTGTATTAAGGCAGTCTTCCAGGATTTCGGGACAACGCCTAAGGAATAGAAGTACCGAAAGAGATACGTTAACACCGGTACCAACTCAGGAGCACATGTCCTAAACACAACTGCTGACTGACTGACTGAACCGCTTATGCATGTTTCACTTAATGGACATCTTTGCGAAAAAAAATACATACTGACTATAGTCACAGTGAAATGTGATAAAAAATAAAACATTTAAATGATGTCATGGCTAATAATAAAGTTTAGATGTGACGAGAATGACTGAGATATTGATGGAACAGTATCAAAACAATAACACTAATTGTTTACTCTATAACATTCTTTAAAGATGGTAAACAAAAACATAACAGCATATCAATCGTATATTTATCAAATCAATAATTAAATAAACAATCAAGCTTAGGAGCCCAGAGTTGTAGCCAAAAATTACCAACTTCATAGATTTTTGGTCTCGTCTGTCAATTTTATCACTATTTAAAAACTTATAGTATACACATGACACAAATGGGGATGCATCATTTGCAGCATAGTTAAGTTGGATGAATATATTATACATCATAGCTTATTTGGTTGATGATCAAAATTGTTATATGTGTTACTATAACTTAATAAGCCTTTTTTATATGATAAGAGGGCCAAACATGCACACGGTCACCTGTTAAGCATTCATTGATGCCCATGAGCATTCACAACACCTGAGGAACTGCAGGTGTACTGCTCCCCAAGTTGGCGGAGCTTCAACCTACTTAACATAATTTCCAATCTGGACCCACCTCATGGTAATCTTAGAAAAACAGGTTGATGTTGCCACATACTAGAATGTCCTAATGGCAACATTGTCATACGACCGTTGGTATGGTCGGTAGAGTTTATTTTAGGGACCATTCAATATTCACTCCCTTAGGCCCATAGTTTGAAATACCTCCAAGGACTGGAAGGACTGGATTCAACATGGTTGTGCAATGGAGGAAATCATGTGAAACGACACGGTAGTAGAATGCCAACCATCAGGGTAGTGTGGATGTTATTTTGAGCACTGTTGTGTTGTGCGATGATGAAACTCAGCAGTAGGAAATGAATTGCATTGTACAGAACATATGAAGAGTACACACAGCTTGAGAGTTCTTTGGAACATTCTCCTTGGTCCATTAATCAAAAAAAGCATTTGCTCTATAAAGGGGTAATCTTTAGGGATTTTCTTTTATTCATTGTTCTGATACACTCTCACAATTCTAAATCCATATCTCTAATTGGTTATGATACATTCTTATTGGCTATGGGTAGTATTTACATAGCTCCCCTTTACTCTGTTAACCAATGTTTATAAGGGAGTTACTATTAAATGACGGATGATAGAATAATTTGGAAAACAAAAATATGTTGTGGTAACACCATATAAAGTGGGAATAAGTCTGAGAGGTATTAGACATCGAAATTTTCTTATCATATAAATCGATAAAAATTTACATGGGGAATGGGTTTCAAGTGTAAGAACTATTATTGTCATTTTTATGAGTTTTACTGATTGCTACTATGCAACCTATCTACAGATAATCAGGATAGCAGAAATCCCTATGACATTCACAGACTTGTTTACAGCAAAGCATTTAATATCATCAACATTGTTCAACATTTAATGATAGGTTCATGTGGAAGAAAGGAATGTCAGAATCTATGTACTATTATTCTACAATCCATGTTTATTCAACTGACAATATGTATTCAATATTACTTTTTAAATGTAATTCGTAAAATTAGCGCGTAAATAAATCATTAAGATAAATACTTAAATTGCTTACTTTTTATTTAATGACGCCCTTCAGTAATATTATTTACTGCGCAGTACAATCCGGATCACAAAGTCACAAAGTTTGGCACATTTGAATTCATTATTCCACAATAGTTTAGTTTGTAGTGGACAATAGACATTTTCATTTTCACAATACAATGATTACAAATGACGTCAGCCTATCAATATCGAATTAACAAGAAATTGTATTGTGTTAATTGTGTAAATTACTAAAATTCTTGAAGATAACAATATTGAATGCTATATTTGATTTTATCAAAATAAGCAACTTCTATCACTACGACGCTTTGCTGCTTTGCAACGAAAACTTATGTTCTTATCTCTTACCGTGAGTTTACACAGCCGAAAACATTCTCATAAAACATATTGTCATCTCAGTTTTTACAAAGAAAAAGATAGAGAGAAGGCTTGTTTCGATATCGAAACACGATTTTAAGACATTGGAAGCCTACGGTTATGACACAATCAACCGTACACAGTGTTACCAACTCTCGAAAATATTGCCCCTAAACCTCTATCCAATTCCCTTAAAAAAATAAAAATTAATTTAAAAAATTATGAATGAATGAATGAAAGGGCTAAGATTTTTAACCAAAATTCGAAATGGATGATTGAAATCTTTGAAATTACGGCAATAGTATTGGTCTCACAAAAAACCTGCAACTTCTTTGTAATTTTTACCAATATCCGATGAACAGATTGATCATTAAACTCAATTCTTATTCCTTCATTTTTTTATTCATTAAAAATCATTGTACCAAAAATCTCTAAAAATGCAACGCACCTAAATAAAACCCATCGCGTTCATTTACACCCTAAATTTGGGAGGGAAACCCCTAAGTTAGGAACCCTGCCCATACAATAAATTTCGAGTACCGAGTAGTCTCTTTAACATAGATCGAGAGATTCGTTCAAATGGAGTTAGAAAAATCCTTTCAGATTGACAGAATCGGGTTTTATATAAAATATGTATATTGGTTTTTATAATAACAGTTTTAAGGAAATGAAAAATTTTCTAGTCTATAATTACTATATTTCATAGCAAGATAATTTGATGGAATATATGTCAGATTGACAGAATGAGAAAAGTTTTATCGAATAAGAATGGCGATTCCTTTTAAAAAAAAATATTAATTCTTAAATCGTTTCGAATCGATTTATTAAGAATCGATATCTAAAAGACGAACTACCCAAAAATCGGTATATGGGTGTATACAATGTAAAAACTTACGTGTCGTAGAACATTATGTCTTATATATGGCTCTCCCTTAGTGGATTGGGCCAGTGTAAAGTGTTTACTATTTTTGGTTTTGTTGATACTGCTATACATGTTTTTGGCGAAGTCTCGTGAGCATACAAGTGGAAAGATTTAAAACTGTAGAATTATCCAAAACCGTTGATTTTATTAAAATAGGACAGAGTCAATAAATTATATAGTGTAAATAGTTTATTCGACGCACAACTTATAATCTAATATTGTTGGTGATAATAAACTCACATAAAATATTTACAAACGGTGTATTTACATGAGTTAAGAGGTTCTTGAAGTTAGTAGGACGAGGGATGAAATTGGGAAGGATATCCATTAGGGATGAACTCTTTTTGGACAAATGAAAAAATATGGTCCACCGTTTCCTCGTCTAGTCCGCATTCACATAGTGAACTATCCTTAACCGGAATTTTTGCTAGAAAAATTGGAGTGCATGCATGGCCTAATCATAGTCGACAGATTGTCGACGTGGTGGGCTTTTTTGCATCACAGAACTTAATAAACCATGGATTGTCATTAGAAACACAGAATTGGTGTTAGGCAGGCGGCCAGCCGTAAAAACTGTAGCCAAAACCTATAAAGTATTGACTACAATCATAATGTGCCAGCCTCACATGAGTGGGAAAAGGGCAGGGAGACAGTGATTATTTGATGCATATAAAAGTTTTTCAAATATAAAGATTATTACCAAAGTTAAATTTCTAAGCTTTTCAGAAAAAACAGTAAGTGAAGTCTACGGTGGTTCCGATCATCGCTTGCTATGTTGCCGGCAATCAACAAAATGCACTCACGGCCTACAGATGATAGCACTATAGTCAATTCTGAAGTCAAAAACCATTGAATAAATTTTCGTACAGATTTTCATCAATACAAGGGGTGTTCTCTAACCACCTATCCTATCCACGTTTTCCTTAACTAGCATTCCCCCAACTCACCAACATAAACGTGTACAAAACATCTGCAACTCGTGATTGTTGTGGATATCGATGTTGTTTAGCGGTGTTCACTTATAGACTTATAGTAGCCGACGATGTTAAACTTGTACATCCTTGAGATGCATGCCGACCTGTGGATGTTTATAACTTTTTTTACTTTTACTATTTAATCTTCTTTTTGTAGATCAATCTGATCTAATCTTCAAAAAAAGATGATGTTAAAAAAAAGTTACATGACATTTTTACTTTTAGTTTTTTGTTACTTCAGCTTGTTGAAATCGACAAAATGAATCCACGACCAACAGTGATCCCAGAGTAATCAATTCTCGTGCAGTCGTTGAGTACATTCAAGTAACTTTAATTAACTTTGTTTTTTATCAAAACCAAAAAAAACGAAATTCGATTTTCTAGAGAAATATCGATTCAGTGTTACATATCAAGAAATCGATATTTTTTCTGGCACGAGAAATCGATTGCAGATCGGCATCCCTATTGAGTTAACCTATTATAATTTAAGTATGTATATTTGACAATTAACAAAATACTAAACCACCAACAATCAAACAATTCTTTGATTTTTTTTCCAAAAAATGTACTATTGCCTTATTTTAAATTATTACAGAAATTAAGAAAAGACATAACCAAATGAAGATTTTGAAGCTTTGATGGTCTCTGAAAAAAGCGAAAGTTTGGGGAAGGCTAAACTATGACTGAACCAGAATTATCAAATTTAGTTACTATTAAATGCAAACAACAGACTATACGAGCAGTGCGATTTAACGTGGACGGTACATATTGCTTAACATGTGGTGCAGATAAGAAAATAAAACTGTGGAATCCGCATCGTCAGTTACTTTTAAAAACTTACGGCGGTCATGCGAATGAGGTCTTAGATGCTGCAGGTTCTTGCGATAGCAGTCACATAGTCTCGTGCAGCTCTGATAAGTCCGTGATACTATGGGACGTGACAACTGGTCAACCTGTACGAAGATACCGCGGCCATGCCAGTTCTGTCACTTGTGTAAAATTCAATGAAGAATCTACCATGGCTGTATCTGGCTCCGTGGACAATACTGTTGCCTTTTGGGATATTGTTAGTAGAAGACAAGAACCTGTTCAAGTTTTAAAAGATGCTAAAGATACAATAACTTCAATTCAAGTAACAAATAATGAAATTTTGACATGTTCTGTAGATTGTCATGTACGTCTGTATGATATACGTGTTGGTAAAATGATATCGGATTATGTAGGACAGATAGTAACATTTGGCAGTATAACTCATGATGGCCAATGTTATGTTTTAAGTTGTGCCGATAGTACTATTAAATTATTTGACAAAGACTCTGGAGAACTTTTGAATACTTTTTCAGGTCATGAAAGTCGAGATTTTCTTCTAGAAAATGCTATTAATGAGAAAGACAGTCTAATTGTATCAGGGTCAGCAACTGGCGAGGTTTTATACTATGATTTAATAAGTAGTAATTGTGTTAAGAAACTAACACATTGTATGAATAAGCCAGTTGTATCTCTTAGCCATCATCCTACAGATAATTACTTGTTAAGTGCCTGTGAAGATGAAATTAAACTCTGGGGCACAAAGCTAATGGAAGAATAAACCATCTACTATCAACATTGACTTTTAATTTAAGTTGAAACTAAACCCCTTATTTAAAATGTTACATAGTTTTATTTATTTCTCTTATCTACACCCAGGTGAAGTTGGGCAAGTTTCTAGTATAAAATATATAAGAAATCAAACAAACACATACAGTCATATTCCTTACTTTATCAATTTATTTTATTTTTAAGGACAAATGATCAAAAGATTCACCTGATATTAGTGTAACCCTAAGATTAATAGGTATAATTCTTCATCTAAGTTGTAACCAAATAACCATAGACATTTACATCAAACATATGAGTAAGATGTTTTGCCAGCTTTTAAGATGGAGTAAATAAGAATATTGGGAGATGGAAAGGGGATTGGGTTGGGGAAGGGGTGTTATTTAATATTTTATGCTACTATTCTACAATTTATTGTAAGTTGATGTAGGACAAAACATTGAACTTGATTCAATATTTATACCTGACTGCATTATATAGATTAATCACTAATTGACCAAAAATTAAGTAAAGTATTATGTACAAGCGATAACACGAACGCGTAATAAAACACGGACGTTTAGTTTTCATCCGACTGAAATCTCTATACTGTTCTCCTTTTCCTTAGCGGTGTTCACAAATAGCAGGGAGGCCGACGATGCTAAGCTTCTACATCCTCGAGTGTCATGTGGACCTATTGGATTTTGAAAATTAGATGGTATAGTGTTCCACGTTATGGAATCAATATAGTTTCAATTACTTCTCTCTTCAATACACTACAGATGGCAGAAAAAAGGTTTTACTTTAAGCGGTGGAAAAAGGGTCTTTAGTCTTTATTTATGGTTATTGTTACTTCGGCTTGTTGACGGTACCGTTGAACTAATTCTTTTATAATAAAATAACATTTACTGCGGTTTAGCATGTACAGGAGACAGTTTTATGTAACAAAACACGGATTTGCTTGTAGGGTACTTAAGAGGGTCCAAAATACCCCCGATATGTAAATCTGACGTGCTCGAGGATGTCTCCCTTCTGCTAACCTACCATTTTGATCTACGCGTGAACTGATAGCTAAGTTTTAGGCGGCGCAAACCTGTTAAAAATCATTATTTATAATTTTATAGTGGAGAACATACGCTGTAATGCTGTAAATTGTTATTTAGACATATTTGTTAGAGAAGAGACAATGCATTCCATCATTTTTAGATAAAAATAATACTTGAGAAGGAATGTATGTTATATAAAATATGGTTATATATGTCTGTATATATTATCATGCAATATCAAGCATTACATTAATGAACACTTTCTAAACGAATTTATTTTTTGTAGTAAATTGGCAACTCATATAGCGCTGCCGTTAGTTGTAAAATCGATTTAAAAATCGATAAGCTTAATTTGAAACATCGTTTGTTGAGAATGCTTGATTTCTTTTCTGTTTCCTTTTTTAACTTGGTACATTAATTGGGTATTTGCATTGTACACAAATACTTGTTTGTTTTCAGTTTTTATAAGGATTTGTTGTATATTACAACATTACAAGTTACGTTATATTACAAAAATTTTTAACTTCTGACTAATTATGTTGAAGAAATATTTAGAGTTCCATCTCTTGTGTATCCTGAACCCATTACGGTACTTAAACTAACGCGATTTACCGATGATCTCGTAGCTTTTACTTGACTTTAATTTAACTCTTTTTCTCACATCGACATTTATATTTTAAGCTATTGAAAAGAAAAATAATATTTTTTGGGGATCGATTGTTTTAATGCAATCGAAGTTGATTCGTAAAATCGGTACTTTGTCAATCCTAATCCCATCCTTATTGTACAGTAACCCAATTAAAATTGAATTCTCAAATAGCGACAGGCGTCATCTCGATCTTGTTTTACTTGTTGTACGAATGCAGTTAGTATTCAAAACATTACATATTTAAAGATATTAAGGTGTTATAAGTCTCAAATGCTGACAAGAAAATGGGTACTAGATCAGCCGCCAAAATAAAACTGCGCACCGCGCCATATAGGTGCGACGTATGTGGTCGCAGATTGATGAGCGCCGAAGCTCTAAAAACACATCAGTTGTGTATGCATAATATCACTACAAAAGTTAAACCAAAAGTAGCACCGCCTAAGCAGGGTGTGACAAAACCGAAGACTCAGCCACAATCACAGAAAATGAAGAATATGAAGGTGGAAAATATCGGGGTCAAAGCGAAGATTGCACCGTCAAAGAAAATCGTTGTTAGCAATAAACCTTCCAATAAAATCTCTGTGAAAGGCGTTGTGAAACGTGGAACGAAGTCTGTTGAAACGTGCAATGAGTACGAATGTCCAAAATGCTTAAAAACGTTCCCTATTTACTTCTTAGCACATAGGCATATACAGAAGAGTCACTGTGTTAACAGTCGTGATGAAAAAGTGTAAGTACAAGATTCTTCATAGTTTGAACCCTATCAGCATCGTTCTTTTCGAAACATTAATAAAATGAGAACAAAAAAAAAACAACTTTATAGGTTATGTTTTCATCAAATCCTTTTGACAATTCTCAGACAGAAAAAATGAGTTGAATGCACATGCATAAATATTTATAGTTTAATCTTAATATTTTTTCATTTTGTTCTTAATTTTTAATAAATTTAGGTTTACATAGCTAACTACGCTTAATTTAAATTATCAAACGATGATAACTCTAAATGTATTTTATATTGCAAATTATATAATTTCAGTTCTCCAAATTCACCTGACTTAATAAAGCCAAATGTTATGTTGGTTTGCGTTAAATGCAATAAACGGCCAAAGTCATTGGAGAATCATAAATGTCCCCCACATTCGATTGAAAGAGAAGACAAAATACCATCACCACCATTCTACATGTGCATGGGATGTAAGCAACAATTCCAAAGTCTTAGATTGTTTGACCTCCATGTGTCTGGACTGCACTGCGATGGAGTGGAAAGCATGTTCTTCCCTACCAGTGAAGGTATGTGCAAAAAATAAGGTAAATATGAGGTGGGGGATGGGAAGCACCCCCCTTTCCCCTGACACCACTCACATTTAAAAGATATTCACTGTTCCTTAAAAAGTTAAAATAGTTTTCTTTTGTAAAATGCACCCTAAAATTATTCTAAAACAATGTATGCATAGATCTAAGCAAGAGGAGTTTACCAGAATCATGCCAACAAGTATTTGTAATCAAATTCCTAAACGTTTGCTTAAACATTTAGTAATAGATAAATTAAAGAACAATAGGTTAACATGGAACATGCTTATTCTGAGGGGGAAAGAATTGCATGTGACAAGAGGACTTAGATATGTATGTGGAGGGGTATGTTGGCAGAAGTACCCCTAAGAAAGTGAATGGATTTCTAGAAAGATAACATGAGCAAGAAATGAGTGAGGTGAATGGAGATGTGGAAGAAGAAAATGTGTTGTTCTGACCCTACTTAAAGTGAGAACAGAATGCTTAGACAAAGTCCATTCGCTCTAAAGTGATTCCATAACGAAATTCGCTATCGCTATAGCTAGGCTTACCATACGTCCCAGTTTGACCGGGATAGTCCCGGTTTGAGATACCTGTCCCGGCATCCCGGTCAAACTTTACTTTACTTTGTCTCTTTTTATTTTTAATAAAAAATATATTCACATTTATTAATATGTTTTCAATTCATAATAATTTTGATTGCATTTCAAATATGAAAAACACAAATTAAGCGAAAAGCAAAATGAAAATGAGTCTCTTTCTCTTCTGCGTCCCGGTTTGGCTCTTCGTAATTATGGTAAGACTAGCTATAGCTAACACAACAAATCTGTGGTAATGACAATATTGTTTGTCAAAATGTGCCACTGGTATGGAATTAACGTTAGCTAGATTGTCGATTTATATGAAGGAAGAGTAATATGTACATTGTGTTTTTTCGATCTGCTAACTCAAAATATATCGTCTATCCATATATTTTGAAAGCTTGTGATTGTTGATGTCAGTTCCATATATTACGGACTTTTCTACTAGCGATATTGCTAGTGAAATCTTTGTCTAGGCTTTTTATTCCTCTGCAGCCCTTGACTTGTGACTTGTTTGCTCATTTACCATCATTCGTAAAAAAAATATATAATCACGATTCTCATTTGCAGTATTCCGGTTATGGAAAGAAGATATGATAAAACAAACTGGAGTCAAGTATTACATACTGGGTAATTATAATTATAAACAGATGCTCCGGTGCCCATGTGTACCAGAAAGTGATGATTATACTGATGTTGAGGATATCAGATCTTTCCTCTGTCCATCTTGTATAGTGGTCCAAGAACTACCCAAGGGTATACAGGTCCACCTTTACAGACATCATTACGATCATAGTTGTGGACCATACATTTTGCCAGATAAATATAAAAAATATACCCTGTCAACAATTATTCAAAATGAAGAAGCTTACACAAAAACTGATGGTCTAGTCATTGATGAAATTGATATGTATCAACAGTTCAAACAATTAATGGAGTGTATTGTACTAGATTCTGCCAAGCTTAAAATTGATACCCTTAAGATCTTGATCAGCAAAGCATTAGAGATGACATCACTTTTAAATACCTATCAAGATGATCCCAAAAGTAATTTAATATCAATGAAAAAGGACATAGAAAATAATATCACGGGAATACTAGGTTCATTAGACAATCAAAGCGGGAAGAGGAGAATCAGTATGAATGACAAACCAAAATCTGAACCTATAACAAAGAGATTTAAAACTAGAACATATCAGAATGAGGATGGTGGACCCAAAGTGTCAGGACTACCTGAAGATTCATCAATCAAAATCATAAATTCCTTCTCCCTAGCAGAACAGGACATAAGCAATGCCATAAACGAGGGGAGTGAAAATGATGTTGACACGGAAGACAAGATTGGTAAAGTAATACCAGATAAAGACGGAACAGAGTCTCAATCGAGTTTGGATAAAGTAAAACATGATACATCAAATATCAAAGTCAAAAAGAAACAATTGGAAGGATCACCGTCATCATTTGCGGAATCATATAAAGATTTTGTTAAACAATTAACTGGAGTACCACAAGCGAAAACGAAGAATAAAATGAAACCGAATTTGTTAAGCAAAAAACAACCTATAACATCAGTAAGTCCTAAACCACAAAATATTGCCAAAGAATCAAAAACTTTAAAACCAACAGTAAAACCTACTAAGGTTGAACCTTCACCATCTGAAGTAAAACCTAGGCTATCAGATTTACCCAAACCAGTTGATTTTGAATATGAAGTGAAAGAACGAGAAAATGACTGTAACATACTTATTCTTAAAATATGAGAATAAATTAATTTAATACACTGTATAAACTTGCAAGTGGTACTTATATCACTTATAAAAATGGTCAATCAACGCTCATGGAATTGTGGTTTCATTTTACAATTAAATCTATTTTCTTTTTTAATTATTTTTAGTGTTATACCTACTATGGTTTAGCTGTAAACCTGATTAAAATGCTTATACATATTGACTATAAAGTACAAAAAAATTATATATCTTCAGGAGACACTTGTATGTTAAACTTGATATTCAATGTTTAGTAATAGTACTTTATACTTGATATAAGGAAATTAGCTATATAATCAGCTGATCATAACCCAGCGCACATAAATGTAAAAGCCTTAAAACCTAGCATGTGTTCACTAAAAAAAAACTGAGGGTTTTGACGTTTCTTTTATCTTAGTGTACTTTTTTAATTTTTTTTTAAACTGGCCTTGTTCTTAGTGTTCTGCAAATGTGCTATCGTTCGGAAAATTTTTTTAACATCACAATACAGCTTTGGGTTATATTATATTAAAAAAAAAGTTGATTTGAAGGTATTATGGTTCTGTTTAAAATATGTAAGTATTTTAATAAGATTATTATTTGATAGTTTTGTACGTATCAATATATTGTTAGTTTGTATGGTTAGTTGTAATAATAAAAAGTTATACATTTTACGATGTTTTATTTTAAATTGTCACTACTTAGCAATAATTAAAATAACAGGAAGAAAAACTATCTTAAGCATCTGCAGTCTGTTGAGTATGTTCATGGGCAGCAGTGATTACTTAACATCAGGCGTTCCGTCGCTCGTTTGTTTTTCCCTTTGTCTCGTAAACTTGATTACCTAGCCGTGATAGTTTGGTTGGATATTGGTTTATTGTAATATTTATGAGAAGAATGTTCCAACTGGTATTAACTATTTTTCTTTTTATAAGGGCAAGGCAGGCATGGGAAAGTTGCTATTTGAATTAGCAACTAAAATAAAATCAATTATTTTCATCGTTTTCAATATTCTTAGGAATTTTTTCATTCCTCTCATGTAAGCATACAATGATACAGTAAACGAAACAACGACACGATACAAGGTCTCGTGTATAGCGAGTTTATTATCCCTAACAAGATTTCGCCTGCATTAAACTATTGCAAGTAAATTTTGTGCATTGATATAGAAAATCTAACTTAACCTAAGTAAGCTGACGCACAATTATTTAAGCTCCGATGAGAAATCCGTAGAGGATGCTTACTCTAATAATTCTTAAGGAATGGATTGGCGTTCCTTTCATAAAATGTATTAATGTAATAATTACAAAATAATGTTGCTCAACGGTCGAAGTTCGAATTAAAGTCGCCATTTTGTTTTCTTATTGATAGTACGCCTGCACGGGCCTCACTACATATGGTTATAATACTTAAAGTTATATCATCTTAATCCCAAAGATATAACACATACGACCATTTGGGGAAACATTCAGCAAAAATATTTAGTCTAGTATTTGTAAAAAAAATGAACATAAAATTGAAGATAAAATGTTATATGTTTTGCGCTACATAGTCTTTGGAGTTTTATGTATATTCTCTTTGGTATTAAACTAAATGTCAAGTTTGAAATTTTAAACTCAACAACAACAAACGGGCATATTGATTTGATTATTTGTAATTGATATTATTGTACCGCTTGTTGTTGTTGTGTAATGTAGACATTTCTATTTGTTAAGATTTTGTTGCTTTCTGCTGATTTCTTAGATTAAAATAGAAAAGGAAATGAGTAACGCTACCAAAACGCGTAAGTACTATATAAATTACTATTATTTATGAATCGGTGAATCAAAAACAGGAATAAGTCAGACTTAAAGGTTACTTTTTGCATATAAGTAAGATAAGTATTAAATAAATAAATTATAACAGATTGGTGGTAGTTTTCATAATAAAGATTCAAATATGGAATTCCTGTTTTATGATGTTAAGTGACCGCTACCCTGTAACAAGTAAATGAGCTGGAGATTCGTTGCCTGTCTTTACAGAGGATAGGAAAAGGAAGTCAGAAAAGGATTGGAATTAACTTCGTAAAATTGACTTGACCCGACACGTCATTCATCAGATAAAAACTGAAGCATAAAATACTTCTACTTCACGTCTGTCTTCTGTAAAGTAGTGGTATTTCACTGGTCGAGAAATAGCCGATTCTTGCAAAACAAACTGATATTAAAATTTATTTATTTTTATATCTCGTGTTATACTGGTTTTCAATCATAGCTGTTGGTAATTAATAACAATATGCAAATGCTAACAACTTTTTATTCCTTGAATGTATTAAAAAATGTGTCAGATGATCTTATTAATTTTGAAGAATATTGGACTACTTTCTGGAAAGCTAATCTTTGGCTTAAGACAACATTGTAAAACATGTTGGCTATACTGACCAAAACTATAGGTTCAGGCTGAAAGCCATATGACCATCTTATAAAGAATACAATTTTCCATGAAATCTCTCTCAAAGTCAATATAACCACTAGATGCAATTCTCTGAAAATATCAATAGAATATTTTCAGAGAATTATATCTAGTACAACAACCATCGATTTCTGAATTTTAGTTGGCATTAACACAGCCATATCTTTATTTATTTTATGTGTAGCAACACTAGTAGATTGTTTAAATAAAGTATATTAATATATATTTCTTTTAATCATTCCAACTAAGGAAAAGCTAGAGCTGGACAGTGCTTCCCAATATTTTAAACATTGTAGACATAATATATTATACTATTATGGTCACATACAGTTCACCCTCGGTACCCATAGTTATTGGCACACTGGTACCAATTAACAATGGTAAAGCCCACAACATCTGTTGCACAAATGAACTCGTTCAGCTGGTGAAATACCACAACCTCACAGAAGACGGACGTGAACTAAGGTTTTTGCTCTTCTGTTTCATTAGATGAGTGTGGTTCTAACGACCCAATACAAATTTTCTTCCCCTACCTATCTTTATTTACTTATCATATTCCTCCCCTCCGTATAAAATAAATACATTTGAAACTTAATATTTGCCATTTTCTTTCATATAAAAAACCTTATAGTGATCTCGTGATTCCAGAACTGGTGGAGCTAGAGAGGCTTATGAGCCGGATGCCTCGCGAGAAGTCCTGCACGACTCTTCTGCCGGAGTTTGGTGTGCGCTGGCGGGACATAGCGAGGGCGATCCGTAGCGCGCGCATGCCGATGACGTCAGCTAGCATCGCGCGCATCGTCTGCCAGAAGGTCGCTAAGAATCTGCCCGCGGTGACCGTTGATGAGATTATTGCCAAGTTGCGATTACAAAGTTAGTGGTAATTATTTAAATAAATAAAGCTCACTCATCTCTTCTACACTTGTACTACCAAATGTTATTAGTTATATAAATTATAATTATATATTATTTACTTTAATGCTGTCCATGCAGTAGGGTATGAAACATTAAAATTAAGGGAGAAGTAGATTAGTACATACTGGTGGGCTTGAGCCTCCTAAGTGTAGGTTTTAGCAAGGTAAAATCTAAAAAGCATACAAAAATTTTAATATTTTAATTTAGAACAAAGTAGCATAGTTTAAAAAAAATTAAATTTTTTTACCAAATTCTTAAGGGGTCCGTTCGCACAGACCAGTTTGGAGAGGAGAGCATATTTTGATCGCAATTATATTATTATATATTAATTAACGCGTATAATCCGCGCCGGTCTGTGTGGAAAGAAGAGTATTGTCCGATGCACTCCGAACTGGTCTGTATGAACATAGTCTCTTAGTCCATGTTCCAACTACGATTAAGCTTGTGCCTAGGAACCGGTTTACCACAGACAAGTTACAGTCCATTCCCTTAACCATTAGGCTTGTCTTTCTTTACTCATTCTTCCAACATGAATCCCCAAAGTATCCTCAGTCTTTCAATTTCATGTGTAATCCCTCCATGACAAATTTAAGCTTCCTAATTTATTTTCAGTCGTAGCAATACAGAGTCGCATATGGCATGTGATCAACCTGCTGGAACCGCTTGGTGGGGACCCTTGGGAACCGGAGGACCTGCCTGAGAGACTTGTAGAAGCATTGACGTCAGCACGAGTTGGCAAAAATAAGAGCCCAGAGGTATTTTATATTGTTATCGTATCCTAGGTAGGACCTCTCACAAGATGTTATGCTCGTCAGTTACGGATACTCCTTATATCGCCCTTCTTTAGTATGCTACTAATCTGATTGATATAAGTTCTCCTGGGAAGTACTTTTGCCGCATAAATTTGTCTTGTCACTCTCTCTTCATTAATTTGTGCCTTATAATAATTATTTACAGGTGCAAATAGTCGAGATTGGTGATCTAGTGTTCATAAGCGTTCAGCTCAAGTCAGAAGTAAGATGTAGTGCTCCGCTGTATTTAGCGACGCCTCTAGGACTTCCGGTGGCACTGACCAGTTCGACACGACCTAACGGACTGCTACAGGCTTGTGCAGTAGGTGAGCTATTTAGAAATCATACTAGATACTTGGCTTCAACGCGACTGTAGATATGTTCCAAATTTGCGAGATTACTAGATTCAAAAATGGCAGCCACGAACTGGATGGATCGACCAAAAAAGTTACACATACTGGATGAGGACAACTGATTTATTTTTGGGAGTTGTCTATGCTTAGCAGTAGATTCCTTTGAAAGTTCCTTATTTATTGATTTTCGTACTTCATTCTTTTAATTACTTTGATATTTATCTCTCTTCAGTTCGTTTACGTTTTTGTCATGGATTTTTAACACGCTTACCTTGTAAACTAACTTAACTTGTAAATGTCGGATCGAGTTTGCAGTAAAGGACCAAGTTTAGTACCTAGTCCTGATCGGGACTATTAAGTAAAGAGAAAATAATTTCATATCAAGATTGAGAAAAACGCCATCTATTGGTAAAATGAATAACAATAGGCGCTTTACATAACAGGAACTTGGTGTATTTTAAAACGCAGATTAATAGATTATTTTCATAAATAGGACCATAGCATGAGGTAATTGTGACAGGTATAATTAAATATTGTATTTATTATTCTTCCAGGATTAGGATACAAAAACTTTTCGGACGCCAACCTCAACGGCAGGCATATACCATCCCTCCTCCGTATCCACGGTGGTTGGGACGAGAATGTTGGTCACATAACGGAAATACCAAAATACGATCCCGTTCCGGTTGTAACTAAAACCGGTATCGATTATACCAACAAGGCATACGATGAACATTATGTAGATACTATCCTGGGACCCGATCCGCCATTGCTGACGGAACTACATATAACAAGTAACAAACCTTTCTTCAATCCGAATGTAGATGACAGAATGATCACGATAAAAGCTCATATAACCAGTGAAGATATAGCCAAGACCCTCAAAACCCTTGTCACCAAAGGCGCACTGAGGCCAACGTCTGAATTGTTGCACGTCATGCATACTGCTAAATCGAATAGAATAGAAAATTATGCTGAAAGTGATTCTTAAATATATTACTTTGTTTTTTTTTTTTTAATGAAGAAAAGTAAATGTGCTAGCTGTTCAAGTGATGATAAGTAACCACCTCCACCCATAGACATCCACAATGATTTACGATTGTATTGTCAAGTCTTTATTTAGGGCACAGTAAGGGTAAGAATAATGAAAAAGCGGTTGAAAAGAATTGGGATGGTTTTTATGTTTTAAGATAAGATTTTACGCAGTTCTTAAAGATCTGGCCAAATGTCAACCGTCATGCTATTATGAATTTTTTTTAATAAAGATTTTATGGCTATACTATTATGAATGTAGCACACCATAGACAAAAAGCAAATGTCACCGTAATATTGTCAAAGGTGGGTATGGTTGAGTACATTTGTCTTTGATAAAAGACAGGTGATATAGTATTAATTATATTTCTTTTGTCTATGACCTCATCGATGGCTGAAATGTAACATAAGTTGTACATAATTTAAATTCCAATAAAAACTTAACATTTTTTTAAATTGAATTACCTGTTACTCCAAACAATCCTGAGTCCTTTGAGAGCTCGAAAATGGTTAGCATCTGCCATGCGGTTCGTCAATGGATAGCTAGCTCTACACGAGTTTATAGGTAAGTCAGCTATAAAAGTAAAAATAAAATAAAACGAACAATTTGATAAGAAATAGACAACTTTATTTAAACCACCACATTCCATAATGCTAAACAAACTCATATAGAAACGAAATATAGACTAGAATTATATGAAATCTATAGTTTGAAAAAAGTTTATTGGACTCAATCACCGGCACACCAATAAAACTAAAAATGAATTCCCTTCCGTACTAAAAAAAATGTATATAGTAAAAAAACCTTTGCTTAAGATTTAAAAAAAAAAAACTTCTGTCGACAATAATGAATAGAATTAATGAAATTATATCACTGGTTTTATTATTTCAAAAGTCCAATAAACATCTTCATTTATAACTTAAAAGAAAAAACACATCAATTCCATAACAAAAACAATATAATTATTTATTTTCTCGACCACACTTTTCAGGAGCTGACTAGTGCCTAAGGATGGCAATATTTTTGAAAATAATTTTTATGTCCTCCATAACTGTACACAGAAAAGCTTTGCGCCAAAACGAAATAGTCATAGGGATAACAAAATATTAATTTGACATTTCTTGTTGTTGTTTTTATTCGTTCGAGAGAGCAGGCAAGGGAACTAAGCCATACAGCCTTGTCCTGACATTTCTAAAGTGACATGTTACTATTGTGACCATAGATTATAAACACTAGTGTCGTCATTGTAAGTGCATTTGTTAGTTGTCATACAAAATTATTAAGAATGTAAACGAATCACTCGATAAAAGTGAGAAATCGATTCAAATTTTAGTGTTTGAATTATAACAAATTTTTAAGTTCTTCTCAGTATTGTGTTAAATTTGTTTAAGTTTCCTAAGTTGTGACATCATTGGTTTATTTGTAACAATAATGAGAAAAACATAAAAAGTATATTCAAACAAGATGGAACGATACATTATGGAATTTTAGTTATCTCAGTTTAATCTTCGCCAAAGCATAATATTTTGTTATTCCAACGGCACTCATCTAGTCAGCTATAACAACAAATGCCTAAAATCCTAACATAAAAAACAAATCCCAAGGAACAATGTCTAAGTAACTTAGTTTTATGACAATTATCTATCTGGCAATATACATACATAAGTATTGATAGTATTGCTGTGACATTGAATAACCCACTCAACATTCTCAATAATGATTCTCAAAAATTACATAGACGAGTACACATATCACACGTACTGTAGATACGTACCTTTTCTGGCCAATCTTATCTGGCGCCGTGGCCAAAAGTGAAACTAAAGTAGCCATCTTGAAACGTCAGTTTGCCGTTATTCATAATTAGTAAATAATTAAAACATCAAACGAGAAACATTAATATTAACAACGTTCACAATTTTTGTGAATTTCTGCACCTAATAGTATATTTGCTGGTAACATTAACCGCGATGACAGAAACGCTCTCAGCAGGCCAGTTACCTTTGTAGTACTATAATAGTGTTATCTTATTTTTTCAGTTTTTTGAAAACTCAACAGTAACGATAGAATTAATAATTATATTATGTGATATAACCTTCTCCTCCTTTTTGAAGTCGGTTAAAAAATCATTCTCATTAAAATGACAAAAGAACCAACTTTCAAGATTATTGAACTCATAAATTTACATACTTCACATAATATAGTAGATTTAATGTCGCAGCATACTATCCCCACTTAGTATATTTATTTCATTCAAGCAATTTTTTACTATATCTAGCAAATATATGTAACAAATAACCAAACCGCACTTAATTAAGCAAAGAACCGATAACTTAAAAAATACAGTAGTAATAAAAAATATACGCATTTCTTTAAAAATATGGCAACACCAATTGCACCACTAGACCGATGACACTTAAAGAGATCATACAGTTAAATTCAACAAACATGTCCTTAAAAATAAACTTAACACATATACTACACGTACACAATCACATGGCTCGCTTGGAATGCGATTTTACCGCCACGATTTTGTTTTAACTCATATAAATGTAGTAAACTATAAAACACATTTGTTAATTTTGTGTTAATGATATAAACCCTCTGTATTACATTAGAATATTTCAAAACATCTTTTTGTGCACTGTATGATCACATTGTGACGTCATTGGGCTCAGGTATCAAGTTATTGTGGACGAGTAGTATATATTTTTTGAAGCATATAATGTAACGATAAACACTACTACAATTCAAATTATTGTAATATTAACAAAAGTTACGTTTTCAGCACGTATTTTTATATATATTTAATTTATTCTGCAGGTCTTGATAATTATTCGAATGTTTTCGTTCCTGATACAAGAAACCGTTTTCGATATACAAAAGTCTTAATCGAGCGCAAATATTAAAACAACATAATAAAATCGAGGTTGCCATTTAAAATGGCAATCTTTATTTTTGACATGTTGTGTATATTTTTGTATTTAAAATTTTACTATCTACACACGAAGACATACAAGTACACATTTACACAGTTCTTGATTTAATTACGGAAACATTATTTGCATATATATTAGTTTAAAAAAATCCATTGAGCATATTCTACAAACTGACAAATCCTACACATTTAACGAGTTACTATTTATCCTACATGTATGTTAAGGTTTATATTAAAAAAAATTACTGTCGGAAAACTAGAAAGGAATAGACAAGAAAAATGCGAAGCGATCAAACAATACAATAATCACGTCCATTTTGAGTTATTAGTTGAAGGATATTAGGGATGTACCTAACGAATCGTAAACCAGACTAACCGATTATATCGACAAATCGATTTAAATTTTTAATCACTTTGTGATTATTTGAAATTTAATAGCAATAATTTCTATTCTAATTTTTAATTTTCTTGTCAAAAGAGATAAGTTATATTGTAGTAAGCATGAGCGAGGCTTTAGGTTTTGAAGAAACGAATTACCCAATGAGTGGTACAAGGCCATTAAAAATTTATTTACAGTTATTAAAACAAATATTAGCACCAAGTTTGAAACGCGATAGCGTCAAATTAAATTTATAGCCAGCTACAATAAAAAATAATATTACAACACCCATAGCATAGACAATTTTTATTTTTCTTAACTCTTAGAAAGTTACGTTTAATCCTTAAAGACAATTAGAAGTTCCACAAATCTAATAATCTACGAAGAAAGTGTTTTAAAAATCTTGTTTTAATTATCCTAAAAATGTTTAAAGAATACTATAATAAAATTTTGTACTGACAAACGGCCGATTCCAATTTTCCCCCTCTACATCCTTCGTACCTCATATAACAACTTTGTTTCTAGACTTAACAGAGTATATAACAGTGTGTTTAATTCTTCTTTCTGTCTATCTATCAGAATTTTCATCTTTTGAATTTACAAGAAACTTTGCCAACAAACACAAAAATTTTACAAATTTGACTTCATTTGTGTGGAATTTAGTTGTCTGTAACAAAACGCAACAGTTTGTCTTTGACTTTATTTCAGTGGTAAAACTTTAAGCTTTGTATATATTTAAGCAAGTGATATTTTTATTTTTCATTGGTTGCTTTTAGTCAGGAAAAAACGTGTAAGAAAAACAAAATATTCATTTATTATTTTGTTTTAAGCCAAACGAAACAGACAAGCATTAACACAGATTATATAAGTGTATTAAATCTAGAGCAAAGTTGATCTATGGTTAGTCAATTAACCATTGTCTATTCTACGATCACATTATGCCCTCAGATCACAGATTGTTAAACCCTGCCACTTCATATTTGCCGCTACTGAATGTATAAAAAACATGTTTTAATAGTTTTCAAGTTTATAATATGAAGCTTGAACAAGTGAGTCTAACAAAAACCCATTGTTTTTCAAACAGATATTTTGTTGGATTTTGTTTTGATATACTACTCGTCAAGTATTTGAAAATTCGACCACAGCTAAATAAGTTACTTTCGTTTGTAGTAAAGTAACAATCAATAAATGTTGAACTATTTAATTAAATGTATTTGTGATACATAGTACATTTAAATATATAGATTGTAGCTTTCTCTGTTTTTCCTCCAGGGAAACCTTAATAAATCACGCTCCGTGCACGTTATATGCTTAAAAATGTTGCCAGTGTTTTTGCCTCATGGTCTAATATAGATATTTTAGAAATTTATCAAACAAAATATTGGTTTGAAAAATTTAGATTTAGTACAGGTACCTAAATATCAGAGTTTCATTGATACATATGTATCATTTTTTTTTTAAAGAAGGAAACTGTACAACAATATCTTTCTAATGAATAATAGTTTTCGATTTAACTTTTTTAATGTAGCGGCAATACCAATCCAAACCCTCTCAACATCCTACCTATCCTTTCCCATCAAATTTTCAAATCCATATCGTAAGATAGACTAACTAGATGTAATAAATATGTATATAATATATAATAAATATCCTTAATCAAGAACATACAATGATTGTATATTTTTAATTTCAAACATTTTTTTTACAATTCTTGTCTATGGAAAAGTCTTGTGTATTGAATATTGTAAAGACACGGCATATTAAAAATCAATCAATTCACGACCATAGACAAGTACTTCCTACTGGTGAATAAAATTAAAAACTTAATAGACGTTTGTACAATTGTCTTGAAGAGTGATTATGACATTATCATTTTTAGAATACTCAAAAAATATAAGGTTTTTTAATCCACTGCGTTTACCAAGAGGAACAAATAAACTCATTTATACTGAGTACCATTAAATAGATTAACTAAAAAAAAACACAATGGCGCATCTGTCAAGAGACGCCTGCGCCATCTTGATATTTTTGCGTCATTTGTCAGTTTCTTTATACTCAATAATGGCAAAAATAATTAAGTGTCAATTATAAACGTAAAAAAAATAAAAATAAAATGACTGTACTCTTGAATAACGTTAGAAAATGTTTTTATAATTGTTAAAGTTTGAATTAGTCTAAAATAGACTTTAACACATGAAAATAGGACAACTTATTCAATAACTCTATGAGATATTTAAATAATAACTGCATTATAAAATCATTGATATTTCAAATTCTATTCTGTCGTAATAAGAATGATTTTACAATGACTAGCTCATCAATAGGCATAAATCATACCTTCTAAGTAGGTTTTGCGTCTTTCTCCGACTTGTTGGTCTTCTTTAATTCATCAGATTCAATGTGGGACATTGTCATGTGGCGTCTGAAAATTTAACATTATTAATAACACCATGAGAAGTATGCTAGTCGTGTTGTTGTCAATATTTGTTTGGTTTTACTAGTTTACAAATAGTAGAACCAAAGAAATATATATAAAATTTACACAATCTTCTTCAAAATATAACTATTAACTACCAAACATTTCCCGGGGAATTTAAAATCCCTTTTCTTAATTGTTTTTGCTAAAAAAACATTTGTCCCTTACAGGATCAAAAAAATCTGGCAACCTTAGTAGTAATATTGATAGAGTACATCCCAGACAAACTTATATCAATCAGATTAGTGATATGCTAAAGAAAACTATAACTGATGAGTATGTGCATGGAAGTGAGAGAGGTGTGCTAGGATTGCACCAAATGGAACTCCGTAATTTCTCCCTACCCTGATAGTTACAGTCTTTACTGCAAATCATATTATTATAAATAGGGAAAAGCTCCGCTAGCTAATATGATGTTTTAATATGCTAACTCTCTTTTAAAGTAAGCTGTTGAATAATTTAGAAGCTATTTTACAAAAAACCTGGTGAGTGAAGAACATGTTTCATTAATATTATTTTTGCTGGGCAATGTTAATGATGATTAGATAGACCCTTATTAATTATTTCATCTGTAAATATTCTTACCTCAGACCCCTTTCTCCGCGAAACGACAAACTACAAAGTGGGCAGTGTTTCCACTCTTGACTATTCTTTTCCACAGCCTTCTCCGATATGGCAGGTTTATCATTGGTTTTCAATGCAATAGGAACATCTTTAGCTTTCTCTTGAGAGCTTGACTTGGTGGTCGGTAATTTATCTTGTTTTTGTTGACTCTTCTGTGAAGACTTAGGTTTCGGCTTCAATTCTATAAAGAAAAAAAGGACACGAATAATAACATTCAAGCATAAAACTTAGACAGCTAACTTATTAGCGAGACAGAAGCATTTGTTTCCTTCCATAAAAAAATCATGAATGCGGATCGCCTGACGAGAAACGAGCCTGAATGTATGACAGAGGGAAGGCATAGAGAAGCAATAGGAGAATCGAAAGGTATAGGAACAGTCTTGCAACTCGAAGTCATTTGCTGTCTTGACATAAAAAATATTTTTCCAAATTAAACTCATCTGGTCCTTCGAGTCAGATAATTACCTTTAGTGACAATAACTATGTTAGGTACGCCCATCACGCTATCCGGTGACTCGCTCGGGCTGGTTCTAGTGTCAACGTCAACTCGGCTCAACGGTATCGCCTCGTCGCTCGAGCCATCAGTGTCACTCCGAGTCTTATTCGACTGGTGCTTCTTGACGCGCTTTCTGAATCTGTCAGCGAAAGGTAAATAGTTACTGATAGAAACTAGTACTCCAACATAATGAACATAGAGTATGAGGCGATAAATATTGCATATGGACCTTTGGAAAGAGATCTGCTAATGTCGGCTATGTCGAGCGTTATCTCTGTCACACACCACTTATGCGACTGTTAGTGCTTTGTGCGGATTGTCTCTTTCCCAAAGTCGATGTGCAATATTTATCACCACATACAAGTATTTGTATTGGAACGAGATCAATAATTTAAATTGA
>JWHW01026726.1:85056-96080 GCA_000931545.1 Papilio glaucus
GAAGGGGAAGATGATTTGACAGGATTTCTATTTATCCTCTCCTTTGTCCATCAAAGTAGGCAACGCATCTCATTACCTTGCAGAGGGCAGCGGACACTTGATATCTGGCGGCACCTCACAAGTATACTGTTCCCCCGTGCAGCGTCATTGCGTTGTGACACGATTGTATAGCAGAATCAGATCCAGTTGAAATGATATTCAAATTCTAAAGTCCACTTACCAAAGCTTGTGCAGGAGAAGAGCAACAGCCCAGGACAGGTCCTCCCCCTTTTCCGCTCGCGCCGATTCCCCCACTGCCCGACCCGACGGTCCGAGCGACCGGGCGACGAGGCCTAGTACCTGACGAGAGAGCGGTCGCGTTCAGCACCGAGTGGTCCATTGGGACCACAGAGCGCTCGTACAGGAATAAAGGATAACGGGATATGGATAGAGTAGTTTTGGACAAAGGAATCTTGGTAGTTTGGGAGAGTTTGTTGCTCAAGGGGTTACCGGGTTCAATGTCTTGTTGAAAGACAATTGCCCAGCTACCTCGCGACTCCTGACGGTCAGGTTACTCGCAGTAATGGTTGAACACTACTGCCCGGCCAAGTGCTGCTATAGCAAGCTAGCCACAACAGCTAATGTACAATATAATGAACTATATCGCCACGGTCTATCCCCGATCCCGTTAGTATAAACCGGGTGTTAACCCTTGATACTATTTTTATGTCTCGCAAAGAGATAGTGGGACCTCTTGAAGGGATATAAATATACAAAAAAATTTCAAAACCTGTAAAATATTAATGTTGAATTATTTTGCAAAACATTTTGTAAACATTTATAGCTTGTCCACAATAAGACCGGCTGCCTTATTAGCTAACGTTAGCAACCAGCAAGCGATCAGCAAAAATTTTGCAGACGACGCGCGATCGATTGCTTTATGTCAAAATAATTCGTATTACGTAACTCATTGCTTACTTTTTGTTCGCTGATCGTAAATATGCACATTTTGCTCACAAAACTGTCAAATAGCCATCAAGTAGCATTCGATTGGCAATTGGGATGAACGTCAAACAGATGGTTCTGACTTTGTTTGAGTACATTGAAACTAAACCCACGTGTGGCGCCTATATTAATGGTTTAATGTAATATTTTAAATTGCAAAACCAAACAATATACATAATTACTCTCAGCCGAGGGGACAAACTTTCAATAGAATTTCCTTGCATTTTGAACTCGCAACTTAAAATTAAAAAAATTATGTGTGGGGGTAAGTAAATGACGACTTTTAATTAAGGTTTTAAGTATTAACCTTTAAAACATTTGGATAAGAAATATATTATAATTTAATCCCTTATCAATAGATATAAAATTATGGCAGAGTTTCGAATGATCAACTTGAGGTACTCCTGAAGTGATAGCCTCGATATCAATACTTCTTTTCTTAATTTTCTTTTCTTCATTACTTATTTTTTTATTAAAAATGTGTTTTAAATTTGATAATACTGGACAGATATAAAACACAAGAGCAAGGCTAGACTAAAACTATTAAAAAAATAACAATATCTAAAGAGAAACGTTCATAAAGTGATATATAATAGATCAACAATCAATGAAAAGGTAATCGCAAGTTTGACGTTTCTATCGTTTGCTGATGGCTCCCGCATCGCTGTCAAAAGTCATAGGTAATACGAAAACTTTGTGTATCGCTTTGTTCTGTACTACGATAATGCATGTATTAATTCACTAATTGTTCGACAGAGGCAGCACTATCGTTGTTATGCTTTCGCTTGGTTATTGCTGATACATAATACGAATTTGCGATTATTGAGCAAAAATTTCGATTTTATCGCTATCGCTTTGCGTTTGCTTTTTACGTAATAGCCCTACCGTTTGATGACTATTTCAAGACTAACGAGAAAGTTTACCTCATAGATAATTTTATTTTAAATGACACTCCCTGACTGAAGTATTCATGGCTAACGTTGATTTTAAAGTCTGTTAGGCATGAACACATTCAACATAGCTATAAACAGCGAAACAAACATAACGTCATACTAGGAAGCGTTTCGCGATATACATACAGATAAAGTTGTTCTTACATTAGATAATAGCTGACAAACAACATAGTTTGCTGATAGAGTCGCAAATTGAGTTCGAATTCTAGACAATAAAGCAAAGAGGTTCATACAAAAATACCCGAGACAACCACAGCTGGATTTAAAGGCGGGAAAAAAACTTTGTAAACTAATCTTTTACAATGTTTAACTAGATGGCGATATTTTTAAATTATATTATTTTATTCAGATGACCCAAATCGATATAAGGACAAAGTTATGAATTATAATAAAAATCGAAAAGGCTTTTTTATTTAAGTGTTTCTTATTTATGTGTAATTTTAACCAGCTATTTGATTTTGTAAACAATTATTAAAAAAAATAAACGTTATTGATAAGTGGGCAAAATATGAAATTAATAGGGTAGATAAGTCGGTAAAAATTCCGTCAATACATAGATAAACATATAGGTCCAAAATAAATAATAGCTTAAACCACCATTTACTCAGATACCTTGGTCTTAAATACTTTGATTTAGAAATTGTCCTCATTACGACTTACGAAGTAGTCGTGTGTAGAAGAAGTCGTGTATTAGGACGAAGGTACTTTTATCTAAATTTTTTATCGTTTATTTGCAAGATACTCTTGCATGACCTTGGCAGTCAAAACACGCGGCCGTCGAGTGACGACAGCTCAGGGTTGTCGCAACCAACTTGTTTATAATTAAACTGAGCTATTAATAGTGTATTTAATATTAGATACTACGGTAGCTCTCATTTTCTCATGAATGGTTCTTTTACAAAAGTCACTTTGATGACCGTACTTATTTCATAAGGTACAAATATGCATACAAAAGCGTGAGAGGTATGCCACGAACGTGCTAAATGTATCATTCAAACATTCATTGATCATCAAAAGACCAAGAAACATTATTACATTTACAAGCAGTTTACTTTTGGTACATTAACGCCCGGTTTCTGAAAGGCTAATCAACGTTAACAAATTTGTTAGCTAGCTGTCAAATAACCGATCAAAGGTCATTTGACTGTCT
Source organism: Papilio glaucus (assembly GCA_000931545.1). Classification (NCBI taxonomy): domain Eukaryota; kingdom Metazoa; phylum Arthropoda; class Insecta; order Lepidoptera; family Papilionidae; genus Papilio; species Papilio glaucus. The sequence continues at coordinate 88,144 of JWHW01026726.1, forward strand.
AGAAGAAGCATGATCTTTTTTTTCTTTTTATTTTACAAATTGAAATCGATTTCACATACATTATGTTAAATACCCTTGTATGAGCATGTTGTTCACGCGAACCTATAACATTTTCCCCTACTACATATCGTCTAGGGCGGTAAAAAAAGTTTTCACTTCAAAAATTGAAAAACTTTTGTGACAACCCTAAAGTGTTACGAGTTTGTTATTATCTGACTCGAAAAACATCCGACCGGTCCGAGCCAATTCGATAGATTACGCTACGCCTCTAAATGCGTCTCAAATGTTTTGTTTTTCAATATTACTAGAGCAAAGTAGAAACACCAGCGGTTGTGTTAGACCGGAGTCTAGTGGAAGAAACTTAACGCCCGTGCACACTTGCGGTTGCCCACGGATATGGTTGACCGCAAGTTGGGCACCCTTTTAGTGTGGAAGCAGACGTAATCGTACGCACTTATCCGCCAAAACATTACAACTACGGGACAATACCAAACCAATAACACAAGCAACCTCTACAGCGTGCATTTTGGTTACTAACTGGCGGCCATCGCAAGTGACTACGAGGGCTTAGTACACTAGTGGCCAGCTCCGGGTTTGAAGTATTAAGCCAAAGTTTTTTCGGGTTTCGTACCCAAAGGATAAAAAGGAACCCTCTTACTAAGACTCCGCTAGTCGTCCGTCTGTCACAAGGCTGTATCTCATGAACCGCGATAGTTAGATAGTCGAAATTTCACATATGTATTTCTGTTGGTGCTATATCAACAAATACAAAATAAAAGAATAAAATAAAAATTTAAGGGGGTAATTTTGATTTTTTTTACAATACGGAACCTTTCGAGTGCGAGTCCGACTCGCACTTGGCCGGTTTTTTTTTCTGTCATGATATGCTGTCTATTACATCGTCTTATTTCAGCAATATTCCTGAACCTACATCATTATTTACTCTCGTCTATGAGTAGTTGAAAATTCGTTCGATAGTTTTTGAGTTTGTCATATTTATCCAGCTGTAACGGATGGAGTTATTTATATTAATAGATACGTCTTATTAAACTTCTATTTTATTGTGACCTTCATTTCCAATATCGGTTGCCATGGTAACGTGTAAAGTTATACGAGGTTTCAAACTAAAAACATTTCCAGCGAGGAAAATAAACGAACGCGTGCGAAACCGATCGCAAGCTAGTACATACGTGATAATTATCCATACTCAACATTATCACAGTATCTAAAACAAGCTCCGATGAACGGCATAGAAACTTCCAGAGTGCCTAGACAAAGTAATTCACTCCGAAGTGATTCCATAACGAACAATAGCTAGCTAGTGATATCGCTTGTCAAACTGTCACTTGTCAACGCATTTATATAGATTAAAGTTCGCTAAATTGAGTATTCGTATAATGGCATAGCTATACACCACGTTGACATTTCGGAAGCGTATGTCAATTTCATACATTTTGGAATTTTTTACTAGCCATATATCTATCCATCCATATCCATATCATATCCACATACCCATATAATATCCTGGGACATTATTCACACATGGCCATCTGATCTCAAATATCAGATCAAATAGAGATCATATTTATGTATGTATTTACTTAAGTAGTTTAATTGATATACTACTTTAGTAAATACATACTTAAATAGATAATTACACCCAGACTCATGACAAACAGACTTGTTTATGCACACAAATGTCAGTCCTGGGTGAGAATCGAACCCACAACCTGCGGTGTGAAAAGCAAGTATCTTACTAACCACGCCAACCGGCCAGTCAAGGGAATGTTATTTTGGTTAGGACCCCAGGCCTCTACTTACATCTTCTCAATCCTGTTACTAATACGTTTATCCGTAACCGTGGGTTTGCACTGCCGAAAACATATTGTTCATCTCAGTTTTATTCAGAGAGAAAGTTTGTATCGACAGGATTTTACGTCAGTGGAAACCCACGTTATATATAAACATTATAGCACATGTAATGCAACGAGCTTGTTAATGCAAGCGCACCTCAAGCTATATGTCATCTTAGGTGAGTTTACGTCAACTGCTGACGTCACAGAAACCGTATCGAGTCGAAATAACATGTGCTATGTCACTGTTAATTTATATAAGCATTTTATATAAGCAATAGCAACATGTACTCACAAACGTCTGCTTCCTTACCATATAGCTCTTGAAATAAGGAAAGTTCATCCGATAGGGACTGACAGATTGAATGTAATAAAACTACGTATTAACGTACAAACTACTGGGCCTAGAGATTTGAAATTTTGCCCAGACATTTCTGTCATTACATAGGCGAGTACTTAAAAAAGATTTTTTCTAAATTCATACCCTAAAAGGTCGAAAATAGGGGATGAAAGTTTATATTGAGAAATATTTAAATCCAATCTAAGTTGTCCTCAGATGATGATCAATCATATTAAATAGGGTTCAGCTTAGGGTGGACATAAGTAGGTTAAATTAAGTTGCACGGCGGGTGAAACCCCGGGCTCAAATTGTTCGGATATATAGCACAAAAATTATTGATTACGAGTCACAGCGGCGGGCATGTGATTTGGGGGGGTTTGACCCACTTAACGGGTTTTAAAAACTAAAAATTCACAAAAAAAATTACAGTTTAAACACCGCAGGACCTTGTCAGAACAAGGGGGTATTGCTGGCTAAACAGTTTAATTAGAATAATCATAGTTTAGTTTAAAATCTACGGAAAAGTTGTGGTGATTTGGGCCTCCATATTACGTGTGGGGTTTAGGGGAGGAGGGCATCAAGCCGAATCTCACTAAGTCTCTCGTGGGGGGTTGGCAAATATCATGTAATTTTTTCAGACAATAAATAGTGTAAAAAGGTGAGGAAATCAAATTAATTTAAAGACGACAGACCAGGGGGTGCAAGTGGATTAAAAACCCTCAAAAAAAAGCTTAGTGTAATTAATGTAGGCCCCGTTAAGTGGTCATCGTCCTAATAAAATCATATCTATACCCCCGTCAAAATATACTAGTCATAATGTTTTTAACTTTCACATAGCAATATCATTTATCAAACCGCACAAAGCAGATAGCGTTGTGTCAACAACTTTGAAATTTAATACTAGCAAATTATTATGACGTCATAGTGAGGGCAATGAACGAACGTGTAGGGGTTTGTAAAGGTTCGAATTTTAATCTAGATATGTCATATAGTTTGGGGGGAGGATGGGGGAGGTTTTCGTTGTTGTTTCAACCACTATTTCACCCCATTAGGTTTTATTTTTAGGATAGAAAATTAACGGTAACTTCCTTTCAAAAATGTCATATTTGATTCAAAATTTTCTTTTTCTCCTAAATATTGGGATAAATTATGTTTGATTTTCCATTTTTATTATGTTGTATTTATAACGATAAAATAAAATATAAATATGCGCTCACGCCCGTAACCCAGAGGGGTAGGCAGAGATCATGGACCATTTGGCACGATCCTGGCACACCTCGCTTTTCTACATTCATACATCTACGCATACATGCTCGTCTGTTATGGGTGCTCCTTATAGCGCCATTTTTTATTTATAATGACATCGTTCTTATTTTCATACCTACATCAATGTCTGTGGAATTACATTAAAATTTATTACAAACAGATAGATACTATCGCATTTGTTATATTAATATTAGTATTAACGGTGATAGAGTGAATTTTGAGTATTTTCAGAACTGTTTTTAGAATTTAGAAATGTTTTTGAAACGATACAATTAATTTTCAACCTTATTACATGTGGGGTAGGAGCACAAACGGCAGCAATTAAATTATCAGCGCACTTAACCAGTGCATAATGAGGCCCATCGAGCGTGTCAGTGATCACGTACGCACGTGGTTCGTAACATAAATCGGGACGTAAAATTTCATCCATTCGAAACCATCTTCACAGAATAAATTCGGTAACCACCTCTCAAACATAGATTTTCAAGCTTTCAAAAATATTTATTAATTCTAATATTATAAATGTGAATGTCAGTTTGTTTGTTATGCCTTAACCTCTTAACGACTCAAGCCATCATCACGAAATTTTGAAAAATGATATTTCCTTATCCTATTTATCCCCCTATTTACCCTCCCTCCATAAATCCTCTTCCCCCTCACAACCTTTTCTTATCAGAAATGAAAAAGAGGAGTAGAATTAGGCCTCCGGCACCTCACCCATCAGATATACCGTTAAATTATTCTAATTCATCAGGCATGATGGCATCTTTAGTGAGCCCGTGGTATTTCACCGGTCGAACTTGCTTAAAGTAAAGTGGCAAGTGGCGTTAAACCTTGGACAGCTGATGAGTGTCTGTTTTGTAACAACGCCACAACGTACTCGAGAATCAAGAATCAAACCTAACATAACAATGCATGTGCTCAGTGAAAGTGGCCCCCGTCAGCAACGCCCCACCGCACCCGTCGTGAAATCTACGCTTCGTTAGCAAACTAGTGTTGTGATACGTCCCGTGTCATATCGATAGTTTTTTATTGTTGTTGACATGCCATATAATACGCCTGCTCTCGTGGCGGATCCCCCACTAACGAATCCGCCACACGTGAGATACAATCTGATTGTGACGTATACAGTTATATCCTCGAGATGTGTGCCTGTCACTATTCTGCAATTTACTAAAGATTATCGATAATTCTGTCGATATGGTATCGATACTTTTGCTACACATCACTATTTCGAGCCTAGTGTAAGGAACAGCATTAATTGCTCTCTATGAATACATTTCACACGGCTTGCGTTTGTTACAAGAACTAGCATGATACGCCTAGCTATCGTCAATTTGCATTTAACTGCCACTTTAAGCTAATGAATCAAGAAACATTCGTTTCTTTGTTAGACTCTAGTATCAGCGAGAAAGCCGTAGAAGGCTTCATCGAGCAACATCTCACTTTTGTCATATATTTTGTTAAATTTATATTGACACTAGTGATCCGTCCCGGCTTCGCCCGGATAGCACAAATTATGTTGATCCGATCGCTACCAAGCTTCTCAGGATTACCCCCGCAAGGTTAATGTCCACATTTCCGGAAAATTTCATCGAAATCAGTCTAGCGTATATATACATACATAGGACAACATCTATAAATAATATACATACCGTATGTATGTATGTGCAAATAGATTTAATATGTATAATCGACCTGCATGAGATTCAACTCTTGAGGTCGTTTATAACAGCGCTTGTTAAATCAAGGTTCACAACCGAGGTAGACCTTCCTTCGATTGAAGCGACCCATTCATGGTGCCTTTATCCTTATTAAATAAATACTTGCGTTTGATATTTTTAAAACGCACACACGCAAATAATAAATAAATTAAATTATTAGCCCAAATTCAGCAGTAAAGTTTAATCTTGACACATAAAATAAACCATGATGGCGCCCACAATTATGAGCGATATACCTAACCACTCGCTTGTTTTTATGTTAGTTTCTCTCTTTTAGATTCACGATGTAAACTATTTTGTGCACCGTACACGCTGTGACGTCATCGGAACAGAATAAAATTCTGTAGCTTTCGTTTTTTTCACGCTTCTTCTAGAACGTTCGATAAAGCCGTACAAAAATAATATGCACACATTACGTAAATCGGCCCATCGCGTACGGCGCGGTGAAACTCAACAGATGGTGCTTAGTGACGCCAGCTGCTTAGGTAGCTGTCGTATGACGGTGTAGGGTAACCATGATACAAAGGGTTATGAAATCTATTTTAACAAGGATTTTTACGCTAAAATCAGTAAATTACAATATAAAAAAGAAGAAACTGACTGATTGATACATCAAAAGCACTGCCCAAACTACTGAGTCTAGAAACTTGAAGTCTGCAGATTTGTTTGTACGCAGGCAAGCACTAAGAAAGGATTTTTTTAATTCATCCCCTAAAGGTTTAAAATAGGAAATGAAAGTTTGTATGGAGATTTTTTTAATCCAATGTAAGTTGACCTCAGATATTGCACGATGGGTGACACCGAGGGGCTCAGCTTGTATTTCATAAGAACATAAACTTTAACATACTATGTTGCATTATTTGTAATGTTAGCTAGCTATGAAAAATTAACTTATCAGATAAATTGCGTGCCCATTTTTTACCACACATAATATTGAATATCCATTATATTTTATTGTCACCCTAAAACTGATAAACAAGTCAGTGTGTGCGCACATGTCGAACTACGCTTGGCCTAATTTGTAATCGTACGTAAGAGGCCTAAAATAATGGCACACACATGGTAGTCCGTATGTACATTCTATATACATAGTTCTCCACAAAGGAACTAACTAGTGTGTTCTTGTGTATTATATGGATAGTTCTGGCTAGACTTTGCCTCGTTCATAATTTGAAAAGATAAGGTTTGGAAAATTTATATTACAGTTACATCAATTTCAACCTTACGTAGTTTAATTAGATGTCACATTTGCCTAAAATTAAGTTCTTACTTTTTTTTATTTGTGAGGCATCTAACCATTAACTAGAATAATTGATTGTAATTGTGATTATAAATAAATTAGAAAGATTACCACAAATGAGATTCTTATTTACTATTATTGTCATAAGAAAGATAAATAGTCCCGTTCGGACAATAGACAGACAGCGGGTTATTCTGTTATATTGCAGCGCCATCTAGTTTACGGCGTGCGTCTATTCCGACGAACGCGCCTATTTTTGGCGCGCTATCGTCGGCGTCGGAAAGTGGGCCGTTAACGAGTCAAAGATCTCGGCAAAGATAATAAATAAACTTGTTGTTCACAGATTAAATATAAATCTAGTGTCTTGATCTTAGTTTAATTTTTGTAGCAATAAATATCAACCTTCTTTCTGTATAGTACTGAAAAATTAATAGAATCGAAAATAAGGTTCCCTCGCTTCATCAGTCTGAATGCAATAAAGTCAAAAACTACCGAACGGATTTTCATACGGTGTTTTACCAATATGAAGTGATACGTTACCGTGTGTTTCCACTGGCGTAAAATCGTGTCGCGAGACAAGTTTTCTCTCTATCTTTCTCTCTGAACAAAACTGAGATGACAATATGTTTGATGTGAATGTTTGCGCCAGTGGAAACCCATGGTTAGAAAGATTTAAGTAAAAAATCATTGAGGTTGTGCGTAAATTGGCTGAAATATGAAGATGATTGTTAGACACAACGACCAACGCTACAAATAACAGGAAAATCAGAAGGAAGAGCCTTAGGCCCTGACTAATGTCATCAAACCATTGGACAGTGCCAAGTTCAGCTGGTATCCTAACAAATGACTGGCCTGAAGGTCGCTGACAAAAAAATCTATAATTAGATATATAAAAATAAATCCGTATTTCCCTTGGTTACGGCATCACGCGTAAACGGCTGGACAGATTTCGCTAATTTTTTAATTTGGTACTTACGAAAGAAATAAAAAAGTTGCGCGGAAAATTAGAAAATTTAAGAAAACTTAACGAACAATTTTCTAATGTGACCTTAGCGATTTTGACACAACTGTCAATCGTTTGACAGTTGAGGTGACAGAATGTAAAAAAAAATCATATCCGCGCCAGAAACCAAAAACTATTTTGTATCATAAAGCATTAGAATAATAAACACTATGTTTTTGGATTTTTTTTAAATTAATTATACCAAATCCAACTCAATATTCATAGCTAAGACAGATACAACGTCTGTCGGGTCAGCAGTCAGTTTATAAATATGTACTCGTGTATTTACGTAACAAGATAGTACGGGTTCGACGTCCTACAAGTTTAGAACAAAACTAAAATTAGCCTGGTGAAGTAAATACGGTATCTGCTTCATAATATTTTTTATTTGTTGAAATCGCAAAGGTCATTTCATACATTAAACGGAGTACTTTGGAGTAGAGTGTTAAGTTTGACAGCGGCAAGCGGCGGGGAAGTGCCTCAACCGCACAGAATACAGTCCATCCCCAAC
>JWHW01026752.1:24742-35721 GCA_000931545.1 Papilio glaucus
GCCGTCTATTAAAGGCACATCTGCTAGTTAATTGAAGATGCTTATGGGTAGCGGTCACCTGGTTTAGGGTGAACCGCTTGTTCGTTTGCCACCAATAAATAAAAAAAAAACCGCTTGTTCGTTTACCACCTGATTTTATCGAAAAACGTGTTCAAATGACAGGATAACATTAAAAGCAAGCGAAGTAAGAAGCATTCCAAATTTATAGTCGACTAGGGTAGCAACGAAGAAGATATAATCAAACAAAGAGGTAAACTGACCCGCAACCCCATTTCCGAAGCGGGTTAACCGAATGCACTCGGCGAGTTGTTTTCATTGACAACATTGATCCACTTAAACTGAAACTTGATATCTTGTTGGGTGTACTGAATCAATTTTAATAATTTCTCCTCCAATAGAAAGTTAAACTAATTGGAAGTAGCATATATTATATCTTTTATATAATATTGTTATTGATACCGGCGATATCACGATCGAACAGTTTGTAAGTTTTAAAAAAGACATTTGCAACAGCGCTGATATGCCTGCGCAAATTAAAATGACCAATCAAGTAGTCAAATCAATATCATGGACCAATGAAAAACATGACATGGACAAAAAAAATTAATTTTATGCATTTTTATATACGTTCATAGAAAATAAAAAATGTAACATCATACAATAATTTACCTGGCAAAGGCACATCTAAAGCCTTTGTACCAGCCGTGCACAGACAGACGTGGGCCGATAATACGTGGCAAACGAGACAAGTTTATTACATCCCATCGAGAAAATAAGGGCCTCTTGTGCTATTATTGAACATCGTCTGTTCGCATTTCATTAAAATCGATTTTGATTCCATTTTTCATTGCATTATATAAATATTCGTAGACGTCGCTCTCTATGGTATACGACAAAAATAGATATTGTAAGGTTCTTAAATTTGTATGTATGTGAGCCACAAAGCGCATCAAAGGGAATGACAACTTATACCCCATTATCCTCACCCTTACTTAAAAGTTCAGTACATGATTATCAGAGTACAAAATCATCGCACAAACATCATGCAACCCTTTATCGAATGATTACATCATATTATGACATAAAATCATTTTTTTTTTAATATTTATTGGTTGTTATAATATCTACAAATTATTCAATCTTCTAAATAAATTAATCATGTATGAAATAAAAGCTTCAAGCAGGAAATAGTAAAAGACTGACAATGATAGGTATAAAATTAAATTACAAAGACGCATGGAGGGGGCGTAACGCTTTTTCGTTACATTATTAGTTGTGCTAGTTAACTCCTGTCGTAAGCCGTGTAAAGTAGCTTCGTTCCAATAAAAGCAATACGTGTGCATGATTGTTGAATGAAAGGGAAACCTGTTTTTACCTATTATTAGCATTAATCTAACCTAACATGAGGGGCTCCTACAGACTAAAAATATCTATCCCATTATTTTTGGCTTTGGCTTTACGCCGTTTTGCACGTCGTATGTGTCTTTAAATGTATACTGACCGGTGAAATTGTGCTGTACGAGGGGCAAAGGGGGCGCGGCGACGGCGAGGCCGAGCTGCGCGCTGCGGCTGGCCAGCAGTGTGCGCGCTACCGTCAGGTGGTCGTGGTGAGCCGCAACCGCCACCAGCAGGTTCAGCAGCAACTGCCGGCAGTGCTGATGCACTATCCACCTGCGACGAACAACAAAAACAAATCAGTCGGCGCGAGTCCTCTTTTGTAATGAACTAGCTATTGACAGGAGCTTCGCATGAGAAACGAATGTTTCTCATTGGAAAAAAATTATAAGATTACTTCGCGTATAAGTACGAATTATAGGTAACATATGAAACTTTGCCATATCATTGCAAAGTTTCATATTTTTTCGAGGGTTCACGGAACACCCTACCAAAGTTTACTCACAATCTGATCTATGGTTTAGGACCGCATAGAGGACAAGCAAATAAATAAACATATAAAAATTGATTATTATTTATGTAGATACAGTTCTACTTGATGTTAAATGGCGACTTGGTCGAAAGAAAATATCCACAAGTTTTGCATTAGCATATTCACTTCTATTGGCCTATTTTTTTCTGAAGGTACCTTTTTTACCGACAGTGAAAATGCATTACGCAACCCCCGCACCGATGGGGACGGTGCGAGTGGTTATGTGGGACTATCCTCACCTAGGGAAGAGGCATACCCACTAAAAACCCTGTCAGTGGTCCTCTGTGCTTTCTGCAGATGCCGCGGGCGCACTTATCTATGACAAAACCGGATCAGGCAACTTCTTTCAATCTTTTACCTTGTATGGTCCATTCCGAGGAACACAATGTGCAGCATGAGGGGCACGTGTATGGACCAGTCTATCTCCACGCCGTCTAGTACCACATCGCAGAGCAGCATTACGGCGACGTTGCATCTAGACAAACATACCAATAATAATAATATTCTGGGCCATTATTCACACACGGCCATCTGATCCCAAACTAAGCAGCGCTTGTACTAAATCAGATAACTGATATACTACTTTTCTTTCGTAAATACATACTTAAATATATAATTATAGTAGTAATCAATCAGACAATGTATGTATTAAATAAGATATGTAGTTTTAGTTCATCAATCAACAGTGGTAGAGTCCGCAACAACATCTGTTGCACAAATGTTCCGGCTCGACTGGTGAAATACCATCTCATAAAATACATGTGTCACATAGTAGTATTTTATGCTTCTGCGTTTCGTCTGATGAGTTAGGTGCCGGAGCCACGAAGTCAGTCCCCTTCCCATCTTTTCTTACCAAGGATATGACGGAAAGGGGACGAGGATTGGACGGAGGAGGGGAAGAATCGGAGAAGGAAAAATCGTTTTCATATCTAACCCCTCCTTTGTTTATTGAAATTAGACAACGAATCTGCAACTCATTTGCTTGTTTTGTAGTGAACAATAGGGGAGGGAGGAGGGAAAAAAAATAATTTAATTATAGATATGGATTATCGGTACATATATTCGAATAAATAGTAGCTTTATTTCTCTCTCACGTCATATGTAAACGTGCACAGAGCCATGCGTTAACAAAAATGTACCACGATATAGTTAGTTCAACTTATCAAGAAGAGATGAACAATATTAAGGTTCAACTATATTAAAAAATGCTCCTAGAATTCGAATCTCTATTTGTGATAAAGATCACTTAATAAATATATATATACATACAAAGTATATCTAAAGTACAAAATAACATTTGTTATAATGAGTCGCTCCAATATTAGCGAGTAGGCGGTTCCGAGTAAGCCTTATTGTTGAATCATTCCTTTGCAATCTATTCAACGATGTATTTCTGTGTTGCTTCTATTGAAATAACAAGTTATTTTCAAACACGTGTTTTCCAACTGAAATTTCTGTTACAGTAATCGGAATAGAAGTTATGAAACTCATTCCGATAGCCATCTTGTTACCTGTGGAAGCCGGAGATTGGCTGGTTGCTGTCTGGCAAGTATTCGGTGAGCAGTGCGAAGTATCCACCGTATTCCGGCATCGGTAGTGGCCTGGGCTGAGTCACGTCGACTCTGGGCTCCTGTGGTGTCGCTGGGGCAGTTCCAGTCGGCGTGACGTGCATCTCTGGGCCCAATCCAGTCTAAGGAAAGTAATAATTTGTTAGCTAATATTCATCACAATTAGGTACAAGTCACATCGCACTCGACTATGGTTAAAGGGGGTTTTAGTGAGTAAATCCTCACATAACCATGTCTTTCCTCAAAAACCAAGATAAATCTCGGTTAAGATTTCTCCTCCGAAATAAAAAAGGTACAACATACATATCATAAATTATGAATGAAACAGTAATGTATCACTGAAGCATAATAGGCTAAGCAGTGCAAATATTCTTAACAGTATTACAAGGTGAATAATAAATGAAATAAAGTGTAAATAAATAAATAAATGGAAGTATATGTGCACCTTGAAGGGAAGTAATTGATATCAATCTTGTTAATTTCTGACTGAGTAAAGTTGGGTGAGTGTATATTTATTGACATATATATATTGTAAGTACACTTGCTTAAAAAATATAAAATTGTTGATAATTTTGCATGTAACTTTAATATTATATTTTCATAACACATGTAGTACGCCATCAGGTGATGAAAATAGGCATTCACTAAAAATTTATTGTAATATTTTTTAAAAACAATTATTTTAAAGTATTTACGTCAATAGAACAGAAGCTTAAAAATAAAATTTGAAACATTATTATTAATGGAGAACTAAAAAAGTATAGCTTTGCCACAAGAATCATATTCGAGAAATATTTTTTTATTAATTGAGGGAAGATGATCACAGTATTATGATTATACATCTAATACATAACTGACTTAATTTGTTCTTCAGGTAAATAAAATACTACTTAATTAATTGTCATAATAAATCGGTAGAAGTGTTGTCGCCAATTGATTCAAAGATGGCGTTAGTTGTTACCTTTGTTCGGACTTTTATGAACTGGCTTTGGAAAAATACTCATACATAAAAAATAAATTCATCATTGGATTGAAAACATTACTAATGAAGGACAGATTTTAAAGTATTGATTTATCTCTTTATCAATATTGAAGAAGTTGTCGTTTAAATTTTTTTAAAGACAAGTTGTTTAAATCATTAATTTTAAAGAATTAATTTCTCTACCTTACTTGTTATGTGTACAAGTACTTTAGGAAGTATCAATAACTATTTAGAAATTCGATACACGATCCCTGTCGTCATTGGGTCGGCAGAGATTATGAATTACACAATACTTCGTAGGCTACGTAGTCTAGTCTACATTTATATTGTTTGCTTACGTAGAATTTTCTTAAGTCTCCAAAAAGTTAACATTTTATTTAAATTCTCTAAATGAGTGTTTTAGGTCTCATAGCTAAAAGAATTTCTTAAGTATATTAATACTGATTAATACTTCAAAACTCATGTCAAATTTTCTTATTCTACGTATGTAGGATAATATATTGTAAGTGTACGACATTTTATAGTGATAAACTATTTGTATCGAAATCAAGGCTATTACGCATATTTTGTACTTTGTTAATGCAATGTGTCCAATGTAATACAAAATGTCGACTACTAATACTGAAATTAAAGACTAGACTTAATATTAAAATGTATAAGTAAAGGGGCAGTATAATTTTTACATACAAAGAACTTGTTTTCAATTACAGCTTCTTGTATCAATACTGTATTATTAGCTGTGTATATTTTTATCGTATTTATTGTACCAAAAACAAGTTTACAATAAAGTTTACATAAATGCGTAAAAGAACAAACAATTTGAGTTATTGCAAACTCCAGTTCGATGGTTTCAAAATAACAAAAAGATAGTAATACAATTGTGATGCTCATTGATTAAAAACTTGTAAAGAAGAGATACGAAAACGTTACCGAATGTATTGGAATTAACTGAGTCGTGGTTGGTCCTGTTCAATATATCTGTTGTTATCTGTGATATATGTGTGTTGTTGATATCTGTGATTTTATGTTTATATGCACCAGCCTTATTTGCAAATATATCTACATGATTAAATTTAGAATTGTATGTTTCCATTAATCGATACACTGGACACCGTTTCCTAGCGTTGGTACGGGATAAAGATATTGCGAAAAGAGGTTTTGGTCTCACTGCCCACATTTGTGCTATAGGTGGTAATCTATTACTGAACTCAGTGACAACGTCACTGCAATCACATCTGTTGTTACAACGGAAAATTCGACGACATTTTAAACAGAGTATTTTAGATTTTTTAAGTAGAAGACTGTATGACACACATTTACGAGAACTTTTGTAATATGGGGACCTAAGATATTTATTATGGACCTTTATTGTCTATGTATTTTTCATACAAAGGGTTCCAAATAGACACTGCGTATTTCAATTGAGGTCTTATAATAGCCTTTATGAGATGGATATAAGTTGAGAAAGTATTGAATTCTATTGAAGATAGATAGCTCTGATTTGTCGCTGGTTTGTACGAAATAAATGAGATTTGATCGTCTAAAAGTTTTAAACGATCAAAGTTTTATTAGAAATTCGGGACTTAACAAAATGCATTCACAAAATGTTTAGTCAAATGAATTTACAAGTCACTGGGTAGAAAATTTCAATGAGTTCAATATTGGAAACACAATTTATTTCAAATTCGTTAAATTTTGTATCGAGTTATATTCTGTCTGGATGCTTCAAGTTGAAGCACTATTCACTATTGTAGATATTGCTTTATTGCCAATATCATGTTAATAAATTTATTGATAAGCGCATTTTATAATATGTGTGTACTCAAATAGAATTAATTTAATTAAGTATTCAGAAAGATATTATATTCAGAGAAACAGTTACCTTAATTACTATGATTAAATGTTGTTTTTTGTTTATAATTAGAAAAATACATTAGATATACGAGAGCAGTAGTAGCCGAGTGGTATACGCCTCGACTTACTGTATGACGCGGGTTTGAATTCAGGCAGGCGCTTCACTTTGTGTAAGTTATATCATCACCACTACTCCAAAACGGTGAAGGTGAGGAAACCGGCATGTCTTATAACCGCCAAATTCGAATGCATCTGATAACCACCAACCAGCACAGGGGAAAAATACCGCTATAAATAAATAGTACCGCTTTTACTAGTTAGGAAGAAAATTTTGACATTTTGGTTCGAATTTCATTGAAATAAAGAAATGGCAAGGTTTACTTTCAAACACATACAATAGTATATGTTAAAGACTTTGTATTAAAATTACAATCTTTAAAGTAATATGTTATCTTGTAATTATAATAAAAAAAGTAAAACTCTCCAAAACAGTTTCAGATAAACAATATTTATTTTACCGTGACCATGTAATTGTAAGTCAATGGGATGCTACTGCGCAGGTGAGAAGTTTTCGTTAAATATTAATAATGTCTGCCAGACAGATACCTTTTGAATATAAATTTTAATTGAGAATTTCCTATCGTTTTTATCTGAACGGCTTTTACTAACAATAAATGTGTACACGCGTCGCGGTGTACTATATTTGCCAAATATTTTATTATAGAACAAGGTGGCAAACGAGTAAGCGGTTCATCCTATGTTAAGTAACCGCTGCCTATAGGCATCCGAAACAAGCAAATGAGTTGTAGATGTGTTGCCTACCTTTGGCCAGAGGAGGGGATAGACAGTACAAATTATATTTCCTCCTCCTATTCATCCCCTCCCCGCCGTCCAATTCTCTTCCCCTGACCATCCTTTCCTTTGTAGGAAACGATGGGAAGGGGAAGGGCATGACACAGGGCCTGCGGCACCTTGCTTGTCAGACGAAACGCAGGAATATAAAGTACTACTACTTACGCCTTTTTGTGAGGTCGTGGTATTTCACCGGTCGAGCCGGCTTGGGAACGTATTCTAAAATGAATACGGCAAATAGAAACTAAGATAGACATATAAACAGTTTAGAGAATAAACGTGAACGAATGTGTTAGTAGGAAAACGTTTTCCGCGTTTCCTTCCCTGCCTATCCACGAGGGCTGTTTGATAAGTACCCGTTTTATAAATATATTGAATTAAGCCACGAAAGCAGGTTCACCACTGAACCTTGGTAATGAAAGAATAGTCAAAGGTATGGATTTTACTGCGAACCTGCAACAAAGAAAGCAAAAACCGTACCATCGGTTGAAAAGGTCATCAAGTCAACAACCGTTTTTGTGGGATTCGCAAGGCGTTATATATTAACTTTGAATACTTGGAAAAAGGGAAAACGATAACAGGACAGTATTATGGCAAATTATAAGATATATTTTATGGTGTGTACTTTTTCATCACGTCAACGCGTCAGCTATTCGTCCAGAGTTGTGACAGCTACTTTAACACAGTTACGGTATGAACTGCCGCCTCAACCCTCACACCCCCTGTTCTCCAGATTTCCACCACCCATGCTATTTATTTTTGTTTCCTCACCTGAAAAAATGGCTCGGTGGTAAGCGACTCAAGTGACGAAGTAATTGCCGCCGCAGGGGTCTATTTTAATGAATTTTAGAAATTATTATTTTTTGAATAGCTTATTGAACAGCGTTAAAACGTGACTATGCAAGAAAATAAATGCATATATAAGTGATTTTATCCCCATAAATGGCTTATTAAACAGCCACCGATTTGTATTAAAAAATTTAAAAAAAAATCATTCTCAAACGCATTCGAAAATGGCCCTAACATATCCGCACCGCTTTGTACCGCTTTCCTGTACGAGAAATTCGTATGTAAACTGAATCAAATTTTCCCCTTTGTCATTTGATTCACTTCACATACGCATTTTTTGTGAGAAAATAATTAGATAATATCAATATGAACAAAAAATCGCAAGGCTTGTTGTTATTCTAAAAAAAAAAATCAGAGCGACGATACTGATAAAATTTAAATATATTCAGGAACCCCTTGACGAACACAAGATGAATGCAACGTTCATGATTCTGGTCAACAACATTGTTATTGTGTCGAATGGGTCTGGATTCGCATTAAACTGAATAATGTATTATTTATAGGGTGATCAGGTTACAATGATTTCTAACTGTAACAATTTATCAGCGGTTAATATAACGAATGGCATCCAGCTTTTACAATATACATTATGGTTTGTCAATTCATCATAACTAGTAGTCAGAAATACTATCGAAAATCCGGTTTACTTTTAACGTGAGCTTCATTGTGGGGTCGGTCGAGGCACCGTTAAAAATTTGATCTTTTACACCTGAAGTCCTCGGCAGACAGATTGGGACCAGTACCGAAGTAGACCCAGAAATGTCGATTCGGCACCGATCACCCAAATTAGACATCCTCAGAGAGCCAATCCGGTTTATTAGTAAGCAACAGTTTATAAATTTGCTTCAGCGATCATGCCATTTGTGACATCTATTGATTACTTTTCCTGGGAGTCAGGTCAAAAGGCAACGCTAATTATTACACGCAAAATTATACACCAATCACTTTGGACATATTTGACGCCAACTTCCCAATAACATTGCTGTAATAACTTACCAAATATTGCACCGAGTCATTAGGTCAAATGAGTCAAAATTGCACCGGATCGAGTTTAAATTGGCCGTTTTAATGATGCGCATATCCATAGAAAATGGCATAAATCAATTTCTCACTTCAAAGTAAATTTATCTGTTAAACATCACATCTCATACTATTTTTAGTTTATTATCACATCTTATCTAAACATCCTATATAATGATGCACAAACTGTCTCCAAAACATTAATGTATTGAGATCATTTGATGAATTTTTGATAAGTTGCAATGGCGTACTTGGTGTGCGTTGAACAACAAGTGCAAAAAATCGAGGTCAGGGTTGATTTAATTTATTGCGACGTAAGTATTCTAATATTTATAACGGAAAAATTCAGACGCTATTGGTATTATTCCATTGAGTATACATATATGTATTACTGTACTTCTGGATAACGATATCTCTGCCTACGCTAGAATGGTTGAGAGACGGGAGGAATTATTTTATTACTGTACTTGTAAGAAAGCATTTGTTGATGTATAGTGAACGTATATGTATATCTGAAGTTTCTAAAACTTTCTTATAAGATAATATAAAATATTATAAATGTGAATGTCACTTTGTTTGTTTGTTACTCCTTAACGAGTCAACCGATCTTCAGGATATTTAACATACATTATCATGGGTATAGAAAATGAAACGGGGGTTTTGGTTTTGCAGTACATAAAACCTTCATCTACAAAATCAGTACCCATATTTCATGATGTGACGATAATAACTTTTTGACACATGTTAAAATAATTTGAAGTAATTATACGCGGATATTATGTATTATAATAAGTTATATTTACATTAAACCAAAAAAAATCAAGCTAGACAAAATGAGAAACTGACAAATCTGATCGAACGCCTCTCCGAAGGCTTCGTCTTTGTAAAAATATACAGAGATGAATTATAATTACATACAAATTTGTATGTTATAAATATATCAGAACTAAAAACACATTTATCTTGAGACTTATTTTACATATTCTTAAATATGTTCGATATAGTTTATAGTTCAGGCTTTTAAGTAAAGGAAACTTGTTGGCATTTGTTAGCAACTTGGTACTCCGAGTGGTGGTGTTGGTAGGGGACGCCCTAGGAGAACTTATATCGATCAGATTAGTGGCTTACTAAAAAAAGGGGCGATATGAGGAACACCAAAACCGATTTTTAATCAATATTGAATACTAAGGTAGGTGTGGTCATAGACTTGTTGAGCTTCTTAAGTCGTTCTTAAGTAATATACTAATCCATTCCACAATGTTATTGATTAACCGCGAGCAATAAGTCTTTATTGGATACAGAGTGTGTATTTGCTGGAGCAAGAGAACTGTTCTAATTGATACATAGTTTCCCGCTTCAACAGATTGCTCGCAGTAATTGATTGTTAGCTGCAGCTTCGGCCGGATGGTTGCGTTTATATTATAGCCAATTAACGTTAATTACATCAAAATAATTAATTGAAAAAGGGAAGATATGTCGGCATCGTGCAAAATTTATAATCAAAGATCGGCTGCACAGATTTTTCATATACTACATTTTATTTCGTAAATACATACTTATATAATTACACCCAGACTTAGGACAAACAGACATGTTCATGCACACAAATGTCTGTCCTACATGGGAATCGAACCCACCACATGTGGCGTGGAAAGCAAGTATCTTACAAACCACGCCAACCGTCCGTCAGTGTCAAAACCTTTTCAAATTTACATCCAAATTATTGTGAAGATATCTTAAGAAAAAAATATTAAAAACACGTATGATAAAAGTATGTTAGTTAAATTGGTAAGCACCTGTTTATCATCTGATGTGGATTGCTGTGATGAAGAGTTTATACTGGCTTAGTTGCAGGTTAATATTTTTGTATCCCCATGTCATCGTCAATGCTTTTGTTAAGATAATTTAGTCTCATTCTAAAACTTTC
>JWHW01026752.1:48518-72638 GCA_000931545.1 Papilio glaucus
GAAACTAGTCGGTACATACACCGAACCACGCGTGAGTAAAGCCGTTTTAATTAGTGTGTTAAAATATGTCTCACGAAAGTTTAAATAATTTTTAATTAATGCACATTGAGTATTCACTATGGCGAATCATGTGTTAGAGATGTTGCCGTACTGACTAGGAATTCATTTAAGATAGAGAAGGAATTATAAGAGCACTGTTGGGCGGATACTGTCCATTTTGTGTTTAAGTTCATTTGTTGTAACTTTTAGTAGGGAAGTTTTATGAATATTCCTATGTATAATTAAAATGTCTAGAAGGGTTCAGTGTAGTGATTTCAAATGGCTATTTAATCGTTTTGTATATGGTATAACTTTAAATAACGTACCTTTGCAGTGATGTAAAATAAGTTATTGAGGACCATTTCAGTGGCTTCAACGGAGCCGAGGCCCTCTCGTCGCACGCTGCGGCCTCCCTCCGCCGCGTAGTACTGTTGGAAAATAAAGACATATCTTACAACATGAAATGGAAGAATTTGACTGTAGTGACTTTCGGAAGCTTACGATGTCTTACATAAACGTTACGTATATTATCTTTATTCACCAAAAAAGACTCATAGACCCCACACTGGGTTATGCTCTTGTAAATTTTAAATATTATGGTATAGCCACTTAAACACACACAAAAGACATCGAAATATGCAATGCATACAGTTCACCGCCGCCACTAAGATAATGTAATGCCGATACAATTATGGGTTAAAGATCAAATACTTGCCGCACAATTATCTACAAAATATTGATTCCACTATAACGATGCAATTTACAAAAACTTTTAATGATTCCATTATTTTACGAATTTTTAATGACGGATTACTTATACAGATTATGTTGCTTTATACAGTCAATAGTCCTCCACTGCTGAACGTGGGCCTCACCCATTGATCGCTCGGTTATCCAGTACACTTAAGCGACCAGATAATATTAGGGTGTATATTTTAAATCACAAAGAGATTAGATAAAGGAACGCATAACGAACATCTAATGTGAATGTATAAAATTCCCAAAAATAATCGGGTAACCGGTTTGGTAGTCCTAGGTTTTCGTTGTGAAAAAATCTTGAAGTAAGGTTGAATTCCTAACATCGATACATAAGATGCTAAATCAATATAGTTCTGTAATTTTTTTAATACAGCTAAATCCTACATTACTATGTAAACTTCATAAATGTGTAGTAACAAATACATTTTCGCATTACTAGGCATCTTGACCTCTATAAATATTCTCTGTTATGTGCATGCGATCTTCTGCAACATCTGTTACAATTATACATGCAATTTTACCTAGTTAGATAGTTCGTATATTCCGTATACTTCTTTTACTAACCGGATACGCATTTCGGATCAGTTCAAACAGTATTTGCGCTGCAAAGCATCAGGTAAATGAACGCTGGTCTCTCCCACAATGGTAGGAAACCACCCATAAACATAAAAGTGCACGTCAACACACAAACATTGAATAGATGTGGCCCGCGGCTTGGCACGCGTTTGCTTCTCGTTGTCCTCTGTATCAATTTGATTTCGCGGACAACGAATTAAAGTTATCGTTAAAACATTACAACATATATTGAAAAAATGACACCAAATGATGAAATGGTACCATGGTAACTGATATTAAAAAAAAACATGTTTTATGATATTTCCTATCCTTTGGTAACAATTTATTTCGGTTACCATTAGGCTTTCCTATATTCTATACGGCCCATCGCATTGCGCAATAATGTGGTCTAGATAAATAAAAATTAATTAATAATTACATACTAATACCTACATGTCACAAGTATGTGCAAATATTAGTGCATCTTAGGAATAAATTTGGTAATACTAACGTAACTATTTTAACTATGGCATCCATTCATTCGAGGCCGTAACAAATTCAGTGGATGAAATCCGTATTGAGTTATTGAAATTGTTTTTTTTTTACTTCATCATAAAATAGCACCCTGTGTGTAAAAAAGTATTATTATTGTAAAAATAAGAAAGTTATTTATGTAATAGTAATATTGAAGTATTTAAAGGTACAGAAAAAAAGTTTTTACCTCTGCCTCCTCCGATATTAATATTGTTAATATTAATAATCGTTGCACAGTATAAAACAGATCCTTAAGAAGTATGTTAGGCGTGACATTGGATGATAGGATTAAAAATAGCATAAGGGAAAAGTGTGGCTTAAAAGTGGATGTCGTGACTAGAATTGAGAAAGGTATGCTTCGGTGGTTCGGGCATGTTGAAAGGATGAATGAAGAGAGAATAACGAAACAAATTTATGTATGTTGCAAAAGTGAGTGTCAGTGTTAGTAGGGGACGCACTAGGAGTACTTATATCGATCAGATTAGTGGCTTATTAAAAAAGGGCGATATAAGGATCACCCGTAACCGACGAGGATACGTCGATTTATGATTGTAGAAGACGCGAGAGAGGTATGTCAGGATCGCGCCAAGTGGAATTCCGTATCCCAGGGGTAGGCCTCTGCCTACGCCGGTATCCCAGGGGTAGGCAGAGGCCTACGCCGGTATCCCAGGGGTAGGCCTTGGGGCGTGACCGCATATTTATATATTTTTTAAACCACGCAAAAGATTTTAATGCGGTTTTCATTAATAGACGAAGTGAAGGGTAGGTTTAATATGCATTATACGTGTGTATATACCGAGCAGAGTAATTCAAAGATTTGTCGTAAAAGCATATTTTTGTGAGCTTACATTGCAAACGCTGGGTAAACCTTATGATATAGATTAAAATTATGTATTACGGATTAATTTAATACATATAATAATAGTAAGAGTACCGAAGTATGAGTAGAAGAAGCTGCAAAGCTGTGGACCATGTCAAGTGAATATCCGTAATCTTTGCCGAAATTCATTAAAACGTCAAAAATTATAATATACGAGTACCTATAATTATGACCTATAATTTACTTTAATTTTTATTAGCCATATTAAATAAATCATACCGTTAAAGATATTATTTATAAAAGAACAAGAGCAGGTGATTTTGGATACATCAAGAATAGTCGTCTACGTCGTAGACAATTTGCACTACGGAACGGACCAATTCAGTACAATCGAATTCGATATACATAGAAGTCAAATAAAACTTATTATGTCAATCTCACAGATTTATTTAAAATAAATAAATTATACTAAAGTAATACTTGAATTTAAAGAAGTCACTTCATTATATATTTAAAAGACCAAGTGCGAGTCGCACTAAGGGTTCAGTACCATTATCTATAAAAATATCATGTTTGTTGCATGGGAGCCCCCTTGAATGTTTATTTTATTCTGTTATTTAGTTTTTTTTGTTATAGCGGCAGTAGTAATAGATCATCTGTTAAAATTTCAAATATCTAACTATCACGGTTCATGAGATACAGGCTGGTGACAGACGGACAGCGGAGTCTTAGTAATAGGGTTCCGTGAGAAAGAAACTGTCTTCTTAGCAACGTTTTATTTACCTCATCGGTCTTTAATGCCACACGACAGTCCCATTTTTTATATCATAATTTTATGTAATTATGAATAAATCTTCATATTTCATTTCAAGCTAGCTTTTGAGACTAGACAATAAATTTTGCGATGATTTTACATCCCTAGCTGTGGTTATAGTGGCCAAAGAGGGCTGACGAATAAGTTTTCAATGCGATTTATTATTATTTTAAAGATAAAATCTTGGATTTTTTATTAACTTTATCTGGTATTTAATAAAAAAAGTGCCACCTTTTCTTGCTTATTGTAACATAAATGATATATGAAAAAGATAAATATAATATTTTGTTCCGTAAGATAATAAACAAATTAATACAATACAAATGGTCCCTACACGTAAATACGCCGATTTCACTCTATTTTCAAAGCTGGCTTAATTGATTTTGTTTGTTCCAATTAAGCCTCGTAAAAGACACTCATTATCACGAAAATTCTGAAAAAAAAAAGAAAATTATTCCTTTTACTTGAGTTGATCCTAACAAGTTTTGTGTTTGTTTTTTTCTTTTTGACAAAGCAAAAATATTCTTAGATTGTATTGCACGCGTATAAAATATATATAAACAACAAATAAGCACTCATGGCTCGGAAAAAGAGAGAGAGAGAGAATTCCTAATTTCCATTACAAACATACTTGAATACTCAGAATTTTGTTGTTGAAAATTCAATCATTTTGAAATAAATTTTCGCCGTAGCC
Source organism: Papilio glaucus (assembly GCA_000931545.1). Lineage (NCBI taxonomy): Eukaryota > Metazoa > Arthropoda > Insecta > Lepidoptera > Papilionidae > Papilio > Papilio glaucus. Next base: position 52,734 of record JWHW01026752.1, read on the forward strand.
CAGAGGGGTAGAAAGAAAATATGGATTTCCATTTGGTATAATCCTGGGACAACTCTCGCGCTTCTTCTACATCCATACATCTACGCATACGATTATATGGGCCTTCTTTAGTATGTTACTAATCTGATCGATAAAGTTCTCCTTGGACGTCCCCTGCCAACGTTGTTACTCCCACACTTTTTATGCAGAAATAATTAGTTTCATACTTTATTTCATTTATTTTTTATTTTCATTTTTTTTATTTTCATTTTTTAATACTTTATTTCATTAATTTATTTTCTAATTATTTCTACTGATAGCCGTAGAAATAATTAGTAAATAAATAAAAAGGAAATAATAGCAAACCTTCTTACTTTTCTCTCTTTCAGTCAGTCGGTCAAGCAGATGCTTTTTTGGGTTTACACCTTAAGAATCTATTTCGATGTATAAACCGTGACATGAACATTCATGAGGAGTAAAATAAAACAAAGCGTTATACGAACGAACGTATGTTCATTTCAATCTTGCGTATTCTCCAGATATGTTTGTTACCTCAGAACTCCGCTCCTGGTGAACCGATTTCGATGATTTTTTTTATTCGACAACTAGTGCTTGTCGTGTTGTGGTTTTTGGTCAAGATCCGACCAGTACATAGTTTATTTAATATTGATAATGCGTAATATGAAAAAGTTGAGTTTTACTTTCTTGGCTCACGTAGGCTAAACTAAAGGACGTACATAAAAATATAGTATGAAAAAATTGTAGATCTCTTAAAATGCTAAATAAAAGTCTGCGATGGCATATCTCTATATACTACGATTATCACACAATAAACATTCTTTACAGATATTACACTTTTTACGATGCTATTTCCTCGTATTCTAACCTAATCTGTTTCCAAATAATAATAAGCTAGACGCTAGAGTATTAAATGTAGATTATAATTGCCGTTTAGAAGACGAGTTAAAATTTAAAAACTACGCGCAAGTGAAAAACTTAATAGACGCCGCGCAGTAAACCCGCGGGCCGCGGAGCAGCGATGTGTGACTTTCGAAATTTTTGGAGTTTACTACTTAAAAGTAATTTCGCAAGACTTTTGAGGAATTAATCTGTATGAGGTGTAAAAACAAACTAAGCATTATACGAAATACTATCTTCCCCAGTACAGAGTATACACCAAAGAGTATGTGTTAAATAATTTATAAAATGCATTAATCATTGGGTAATTTTATTAGATTTCAATTAAATAAATTTGGTTATTCTATTTGGATTTAACTGTGGTAACCCCACAGTGCAAATTAGGATCCTCACATTCCCTACAGTAGTGTACACGCATATAACAAAATATATAACGTCTGATAGGGTACTTTGTGACGACATCAATCATGAAGGTGAAAAAAATGTTCAATTTAATTTTCCTTAGTCTACGAATCTAGTCGAAGATAAGATTAATACAAGGTTTGTAAGAAACGGGATTCTTACCACGATTAGCCTTTTTGAGCTCCCGATATTTCGGCACAGTTGCATGCGCCATGGTCACGGGCTGACGGTAAGAATCCCGTTTCTTACAAACCTTATATTAGTAAAAACCACGAAAGTTTAAAGAAGATAAGAATGCGTAGAGATAAATGCAATAAGTTAACAAATGTCTCATGTATTGATTAAAGGTTTCGGCAATGTCTTATTTACAGTGTAAACGCTCCTTGTATCAGTCAGACGTTCAGGAGCACGTTACATTTACCTACGTTCGTGGTTGACATACTGTTGCGTTTTGATTCCTCATTGGCAATGTATAAATAACGCATACGTTAGTTTCAGACAACCCTTTGACTCATATTTATTTGTATGTGCAGTTAATAAATAAGGCATTATTCACTACACGCAAATACTCTTTGCCGCCCCCAAAAAATATCATGATTTTGTGAGTACCTCGATAGCAACCAAGATACGTGTAACATGGACTTTATACTTTTTTCGTCTTTTCTATGTTCATGTCAAGATTACATGTCATAAGAAAAAATTATACGGCCAGTTACTTAGAAAGACTAAGAATGGTCCAAGGGTTTCGACTAGGTCGACCACGAAATGGATTGATGTGACCGAGAAAGCGGGGAGATCTAATTTAAAGATATTGAAATGATAAGGATATTTCGAGGCTGAGTACAGATAGTCCTACCACTAGCAAGCAACAAGTAGACGTTACTCACATGTATGTACTATGAAAACCTCTATTACTATTTTTACCGAGTCTAAACTTAATTGGCCATCGGCTGGACACATTCATCAGGAAGGCGTACGTCCAGTGAACGTTTGTTGGCTGTATAAACGCAAAAAAATACAATAAAACTTACCTGTATATATGAAAGTGGATTTGCAGGGGGAACGTTGGGGTCCAAGAGCTCAATGTTTACGAGCCAAGGCAGCAGGTACTGCAGCAGCAGCTGCCGGACCTCAGTCCGCGCCGTTTGGAAGCGTGCGGTTATTTCTGTACAAAATAATCGAAAATCATTAAATATTTTGACTGTTAAGAATATATCTTCAGTAGTGAAGAACGACACACAAAAGTTCCCAGCGAAATGTAAATTTTTCCTTCATATGAATTATAAACTTTTGAAAACTGAGATCTAACTGACGCTATTTAATGAGAGAAATAAATCTAGAAAAAATGGCGTTATAAGGAGCACCCATAACCGACGAGCATGTATGCGTAGACGTATGAATGTAGAAGAAGCGAGGTGTGCCAGGATCGCGCCAAAAAGAAATCCATGATCTCTGCCTGCCTGTAACTCCTCTGGGTTACGGGCGTGAGCGCATATTTATTTATATTTAAATAAGTCACGATAAGCAATCCGGTAAGTCAAACAAAATTAAGTGATCACTATTAAAGATAGAAACCTTACGAAGGCCTACAATATTAACGGCTGGTTTAACCGCAGGGGCGCCTCGAATAACTACTGTCGCTCGCAGATGTGATATTGATTCTCAAAGTGTATTATGTCTATCATATATAAGTGTATTAAATTTATATCTTCAAAAATATATAATTCACAAGGATTCATCAAAACCGTCAAAACTTTTCTAAATATTATCTTAGTGGACGCTTTCCATTTTTTTCTCTACTAATATTTCATTTAACAATTCTAACTTAAAACTTGTGCTAGTACATCGTTTACGACAATAGCCGAATGGTTGTTTCGAACCCGATAATTTTGTGCATATTTCGAAGTCCGTACTTTTAAACATGAGGCATTCAGAGTTAATATTAACTTATCTTTTTTTTTCAAATTTGAATTAAAATTTAATACAACGTGTATATAATCTATGTCATTAAATCCTTCCGATACCGCGTAGAAGGCACCCTATCTTCTGCCCATCCCATTCAAGCCGGAGTCCCCCAAGGCTCTGTATTATCTCCCCTGCTATTTTCACTTTTCACCAGTGACATTCCAAAGGATCCGCAAGTCAATCTAGCTCTTTTCGCAGATGACACGGCCCTTTACTACGCAAATCGACACCTAGGAAGAGTCACTCTACGCCTCCAAGCCGCAGCCAGTTTGCTAAATGGAGAGTAGAAATTAACCCAGAAAAAAGTGTAGCAATACACTTAAGTCGATGCACCCGCCCAGGACACCCCAAACCATCGCGCAGATAAGGGCAAATCTCCCTATTCGGCCAACCTATCCTATAGCGGAAAACCGCAAAGTAGGTAGTACCTAGGTTAGAGGAAAAACTTAATTTCACAGCTCACCTAAAAGAGATCCGACGTAAGCATGCATGGTTAACAGTAAACTCCACCCGCTCACATGCTCTTCAAGCAAACTTTCCCTACGGTACAAACTGCTGCTTTACAAGTCATGCATACTCCCCATAATGTCCTACGCGAGCGTAGTATTCGCTCACAAACACACTTATAAAATAAACCAACTCCAAATTATCCAAAACCGCTTCCTTCGAAAAGCCGCTGGTTCCAGCGCAACGAAGATATAGAAGAGCATTTCCGGGAACTCTCGAAGCGCTATTTCGAAAGCGCCGCTACACATCCCAACCCTCTCATAGTTCAGGCCGCCGACTACATTCCAAATCCTGAGTCTACAGTCGCCAAACGCAGTCCTAAACACGTCCTACTGATCCACCGCGATCACGAGGACACTCAAACCGTAGCACAGACACGACAAAACTCTCACCGTCCTCGCCTACGAGTACGACAACAGATACGCATCGCGAACACAAATCGCACACGCGGCAAAGGGCGGTCCTCACCGCCCCCAGACACTCGTTAAAACAGTTGACGACCGTCGGGGGACAGGTACGCTTCTTCCCTCGACGATCACGTAGACAACACTCCTACTTAGTAGACGTCATTATAGTCTTCGACGGTAACACGTTCGACTTGAGTAGACACATCACTCACACCGATGGCTGCTAAATCCAGCAACTAGGCCCCTAGATTATATTAGGGACCTAGATTTTTTTACTTTTAGCTCAAGATCATTCGGATCGCGAGCCCTGTATCAGATGAAGCTGTAAGAACCGTCAATAAGGTTACCAGCAACTACTTCTCCGAAAATTAGTAGTACGTCATTAAAGTTATTTGAGAGTTGTACAATATTAAAAACAAAACGGTTGACACTGATCATTCTAAAAAGATACCGAATCAAATTAAATGTTAATGAAATAGTTATAAAATTGAAACATTTCCAACTCACTCACAGAAATGTATATGCGAGCACGGAAAACGGATACGCGTCCGAAATATAAACAACACGGAATTGTAGAGGCAGTGCGTGCGTGTAGCAAACAAGTAAACATCTGTTATATCAATATCGAAAGCCACCTTTGAGCGTGGTTTCAAAGGGTGCTTTACTTGTTTGAACGGAATTCAAATGCTTTTTATTAGTTACAATTGTTCTTATGCAATTGTAATAAATATTTAATTCAACAATTTATGGACATGTAAAACATAGAAGCAAAACGAAGCGAGTGACGCTCAAGTAAGATGTAGAAATGAATATTTAAAAAAATCTAACAGACACACACTATTATTAATTATTTTTTAAGATAAAGCTAAAATAAGAACCAAAATTTCCCTTACAGAATAAGGAAAATTTTATTTTAGACTACCTGTGCGCCGCGGTGTCACCCGCCCTGCAATTTTATATAAAGGTAGTATTAAGTAGGTAATATCATTTATTACCTACTTAATACTACCGTAACCTCATCATCATTCCATGTACAGACATCGATCAGTTACGTTTTTATTACATGTACTTAACCAAAAATGAAAGTAAGTTGCTTAACAAATATAAAGTATTTGCTTCTTTGATATAAATTATTAAATCAAACACGATTTCATTACGAAACTGAAACTCGAGCCGGCACATATGTGCAACAATGCTGGCCATTTAATTGGTAAAGTTTGAGATATTCGAATCCTATAGATGACAAGAACAAAGGACAAAGCTAATGACGCGGTAAATCATCAATCAAAACCTTAACGACCTTAATGCTCTGAACCTCCAAAAAGCTAGAAATCCAGGCGCAAAGTTTCTCGGACAGCCCGTAGGAAGGCAACTTCGAAAGAAGTGCTTTGTGCCACACCCGATCAAAGGCTTTGGCCACGTCCAAACTAACCGCCAGGGCCTCCCCCTTGCCCTCGATTGCCTCCGACCATCGATGCGTGAGGTACGCAAGAAGGTCACCAGCTGAGCGACCCTGACGGAAACCGTACTGACGATCGCTCATCAGCTGGTGCTCCTCAAGGTACCTCATGAGCTGGCAATTGATGGTCGTTTCCATGACTTTCGAGAACAAAGTGGTAATGGCAATCAGCCTGTAGTTGGACGGATCCGGGCTATCGCCTTTCTTTGGGATCGGGTGTATTATGGTAGTCTTTCATGAGCTCGGGACAATGCCTAAGAAGTAGGAAAACCGGAACAGGCGCGTTAAAACCGGTACCTACCTTTGTCCTCCAGAGTCGAGTTCGACGCAAAAAGAGAGCCTAGAAGATCGGCCTTCTCTTTTGCGGGCCAGTCTTCGCTACTACGCACTTCGCTACCCCTATCTACTACTACTCTTTACCTGATCTGCAGGCTGATTTTATCACTTGGTGCGCAATAAAGTTAAGGCGGTCAAAGTAAAACCTACATTACCATAACCCATGTAAGTGTTATTTAATTTTCCGATAGCGGACAAGCGGCCGGCCGTAAAAACTCTAGTCAAAACCTATAGCGTAGGGATTACGGTCATACTGTACTGACCCCACATAAGAAAAAATGGTAGGGATGATGATTTCTTTAAAAATGGACGAAAACCATATGGAATACAGATTCCATCATTTTTACCTTATCGATTTTTCCTACATAAAATTGAACTATTTAAATTCTTTAATTTATTGATTGTAATAGACACATTGTTTACCGTTAGATCGCCTTTTACAAAATTAATTTTATAAGGTGAAATGGCCAATGCAGAGATATATATATATGACGCAACCATATTAAATATATTTGCAAAACATTGAATCATAAAAAAAATCACGGGACACGTCTCCTTTACGAAAACGTCATACAGGCCTTCACTTATGAAATCTTCTTTAAAGTATGTTGTATGATTTCCCTTGATGTTTTTATATAGAGATAGGTACAGATGTAAATTAAAACACTAACCTGAGAACATTGGCATTGTGAGTTCCGGGTGCAGTTGCGACAGCTGTCGGGAGAGGTAAAGTTGAGATCGACAGTAGGTGGTGCACAGAAGCACGTCCAAAGTACCCTTGCCTTTTTCAGACCCTGCGAACAATGAGAGATATTTTTTAATTTAAAAAAAAAAGAAAATGTTTCTTTGCTGTCTTTGTTCAGTCTAAATGACGTATGCAACGGAAAACCAGATATTTCTTGGGTGAAAATATGATGAAACTGTAACTATATCCAAAGCTGCTTAGTTTAGTACGCTAAAGGCGCGTCAAAGCATAATCAAAATTTTGCGAACATGCGATAAAAATCTTCTAAATAAAAGTAGCTATCCCAACAGACGCTTTACAGATGGTTACAAAAATGTTGATTAATAATTTGTTGCCTTCTTAACTTGGGTTTTCCGCAAAAATATGTAGGTAACTAGTAAAAAACGCGTGATTATAAAATGGAAAAAAAACTATTAAGAACTTTTTTCGCAATCGGAAATTTTACAGTGGTAGAGCCCGCAACAACAACATCTGTTGCACGAATGGGCCGGCTCAACCGGTGAAATACCACGACCTCACAGAAAACAGACGTGAAGTAGAAGTATTCTGCGTTTCGTCTGATGAGTGAGGTGCCGGAGGCCAAATTTCAGTCCTCTTCCCCGTCCCACCCCTTTCCTCATCAGGATAGGATGGGAACGGGAAGAGGATTGGACGGGGAGGGGTTAACGGTTACCTGTTTATGCCCTCTGTCCATTAAAGGTAGGCAACGCATCCGCAACATATCTGCTTGTTGCGGATGTCTATGGGTAGCGCTCACATAACATCAGGTGATCTGCTTACTTGTTTGCCACCTTCTACCATAAAAAAATGAAGAAACTCAATGGCCACGCTACATGCTGAATCGATCATCAATTAGACGAACTACCTTATCCCATAAAAAAAATCGATATTAGTAAGGTTTTTTTTTATGGGAGAAGGTGGAAACTAGTTGTTTAGTGACCGCTACCCATAGCTAGTTGAGTTAAATCATCTTATTTTCGGTGAAGGAATCTGTGGTTCCGTCCTCTTGTCATCACCGGTCACACTGTCTATTACAAAATCATAAATATCTTAATGAAATATCTTATGATGGTGAAATATATGACGAAATATCTTGCAACCTGATTTAATTTTTGAACATATATTAGAGATAGTAGGTGATATTCTTTCCATGCAATGGCATGGAAAGAATATCACCTACTATCCCATAAATAAACTATTCCGAATGATAAAAAATTATTCATTTACAATATTGGTTGCTATGATAATGTTTTATGTTAGGACATTAACAACTTTTTCACATATGTTAAAAATTCTATATGAGCGAAGAGAACAAGACTGTAGAGACAGCAATATACAATAAAACATGCAAATTAGGAGAGAAAGGGGTTTGACGTTTCTCCTGCGTCTTAAATGCCAAACGACGGGGTTAAAGCTAGTCAAAATAAGTTGTGTTTTGTTAATCTAACTAAGCGGTCATATGAAACACACATTTATTTCGTAATTAATATAATTGTTCTCAGTTCTGTCTACTCTATGCGCTCATGGCCGCGACATAAATAAAAAAAAAATATTAGGAACAAATTCAGCCAGCTCAATTATGTTGTTGCACAATAACAATAACAATTGCGAGAAAGCTTTTATCTAGCTAAGCTATCTTGATTGATGGAGCGAGTGAGAGGTACAATATTACATAGATCAATATAAAATAACAAAGCTCCCGGCGGCCATGTTAAAATTCAATATACAAATTTTAAAATAAAACAGTCGACGGCGAACTAGCGGGATTACATTCAATAAGGCGCTGAAATCAAACACCTATCTCTTTCAAGTGAGCGCAAACACGGGTCTACGCCGTAGCATCGACTACATTTTACTACGCACCGATACGGGCAAGTAGGCGGCGTCTGTACACCTCTGCAAATTAGTGCTCCACACAGTAAAGCCCTCCAGAAAGAATATTGAGAATTAAATTAAAACCCTGTTTATATAAGGATACGAATGAATTTTGTGTGAGCAAGTCGATCAGTGCAGCACGTACTGAAGGAACGCGGGCAGCGTCTGCCGCCCTTATAAAACGGCCCTCACAAAGCCGTCAGGCGCAGTTCTCGGCGGGCCAGCGCCCGAAGGGGCAGTCTTCAAAATGACTGCCCTCCCGCCAGATATTAATAGTACCTTGGTGACCGGGAAAAATTTAAATTTAACGGCAAAAACGGAAATAAGTGTTTTCGAATCGGTTACGGAGCAAATTGCAACAAGTCTAAATATCTATTATATACCGTTCCTAATTCTGCTCGGCGCTATCGGAAACCTTCTGTCCGTCTACGTATTTTACAAAACTAAACTTCGACTGCAAACGACGAGTCAATATTTATCGGTTTTAGCGATTTCTGACACTCTTTTTCTTTTACAACTTATACCGCCATGGCTCCACACACTGCACCTCACCGATCTGTTTCACCAAAACGGTTTTTGTCAAATCTGTGTTTATATTTCATACGTGACATGTACCTTCAGCGCTTGGATTGTGGTTGCATTTACGGTCGAAAGGTTTATGGCAGTTGTCTATCCGCTCCAATGTAACGCACTATGTACCGTCCGACGATCCCGATTTGTGATTAAGGCTAACGCTCTCTGTTCGCTGCTCTTGAATATACCCATGCTACGATTTGTTACACCGACGATTGCGGACTGCAACATAGACATGGGCTGTCTTGTGCATGCCGCACGTTTCAACGTTGTTGATACTGTGGCATCATTCACCATCCCTCTTGCAGCCATAATCGTCCTGAATGTCTGGATCGTAGTAGGGATATATCGCACAGAGCGCGAACGTCGAGAGCTTATGAGAGCGGAACAAATGGCAGCATTCAGCAACCACATCCAACCCGTGCGTCCCTTAGGATATCCCCGATCCCAAGCCCGCGTCACCAGAATGCTACTCATAGTGTCTTCGGTCTTCGTCTTCCTGAACCTGCCCGCCTACACGATGCGCATAATAGCCTACGCTTTAAATCTGGTAAGTGTTTTTGATTGTTATATTAGTGATATTGACACTTATACAAATAATATTAAATATGTAGATTTACCATATTTAATTTTTATTAGGACGTTAAGGGCTTTTAATAATATACAATTGTTACATGAACGCTGGGACGTAATCGTTCCGGGGATTACGTATGTTTACGCTACCATATTTAAAATAATTTGAAATACATGCTCGAAACATCGCCGTGCCGTCGGCAGGTGCCGTGTACAATCGAACCGCGTTTCGAGCAGTGCTGACGAAAGCCAAGGCTTTCGGAATACTTTGCGCTAAGTTACTTTATTAAGAGTTCAAAACCTGGGTACCTATAAGTAAGTACCTAATGGGTACCGCGAAAATTGGTATTTTCTTAAATCTAGCATCTCATAGCTTTATAAAAGATTTGATGCTTCTATAATGTGTCTAGTGCTGTGTGTGCTAGTAAAAAAATAAAATGATGACAAATTTAAAGAGCAAAATAGCCTTATGAATAAATACCGAAACAGTTTAACATTAAAATATCCAATTGAAATTAAAATTACAATATATTGTCATCGAATATGTGTTATATTGAAATACACTTTTATTAGTGAAATAACACCAGAAGAAGAAAATAATACAGATTCCTCACGCCATTTTGTCGGCCGTGATGTATTTGTAGCGACGTGCGTTGGCGCACGAAAAACCGCACTCGGGGGTTGAGATACGAAACGGTTATCGGTGCTAGCTACACTGTGCGACAGTGTAGCGACATCGCATCGCTGCTCAGTATTTTATAGCATCAATCTTCAATTCTTTGTTATATAAAAACTGACTGCTGCGCTGCGCCGTCGCAGGACTGTGCGTTGCGTTGTATAGCCGTATTGCAGTTGAATACGATCTTGTAATACACTGTGCGTTAAAATCATAGTGGTGCGACGATGCAATACCCATGCGTCACCTATCTAACAGAGGGTATAAAGAGTTTTAAAGCAAGCTTTTTGGTAGCCAGCGTTTTAATAATTTTTGGGTGCCTTATATCCGTACACATACTTAATAAATAAATATATAATAATATCCCGGGACCCTGTTCAAACAAGGTCATCTAATCGCAACTAAGCAGAGCTTGTGCTATGGAAACCAGATAACTGATATACTACATATACTACATTTTCTTTCGTAAATACATACTTAAATAGATAATTACACCCAGACTCAGGACAAACAGACATGTTCACGTACACAAATGTATATCCTGGATGGCAATCGAAGCCAATATCTTACAGCTGATCGGACGTGTGTACCGGCACGAGAGTACATGGCACGAATAAGATTTCCCAGGCACTCTTTTCACTCTCAAAATACCACAGAACCTTATTGTACGCCGCGTAACAATAACACCGCGACGAAGAAAACTTACGAGATAACATATTGTATACAAAAATTAAATACCCCGTGTAGCTTTTATGTAAATTAAATATTTTATTATTAGGAGGAAGAGAAGACAGTGTAGATTTTTAGCAATGGAAACAATAGACAGGGAAAGTTGACTGGAAGGAAGGTTATTAAAGCGTTGAACGTTAAATAAAACGCCGAGAGCGAAAATCGGAGAGGCAAGGCACCTGTTGCCGCTGCGAGGGCCCATTCCAGACGCCGCCCCTTCCTTTGTACATACGATAAAGTAATTTCTGTTTACGAGTTCGTGGAGTATAATCGCTCGTGTATATCATTCGCGTCCGATACGTTACATTCCGTTTATTAAAGCTAGTTAGCAACAGTCTAAGAGGGACGTTGCATGTGGTAACCACACAGTTTTAGATTTTTGTTATATATATAAAAGATATAACAATTCGGTGGTAATTAGAATACAATAAAACAAAATCTATTAGGCTTGCGGTTTTTACAATAAAACTTAAAACAGTACTCCGTATTACCTATTTTGAATAACATCTGTTGACATTAAATAGGAAGCAGTAACAAATGTGTGTATAACCTACAGTTTTGTCAACAGAACCAACGCGAAAGCAACGGTAGTTGGGCAGCTCTTCAACAAATCGGGCTAATATTCTTCAACACCAACTTCGGCATCAATTTCACGCTATACTGTCTCAGCGGGCAAAACTTCCGACGGGCGGTCAAGGACATCCTACCCAGGTGCCGAAGGAAGACTCGTCGCGCTACGACTCTACGAGAACTATCACCCATCCAGTCGCCTAACCAGTCGCCACACCAGTCGCCAAACCAGTCGCCGAACCAGTCGCCCAACGAGGCGCCCGGCGGCAGTGCTACAAGTAAGTAATCGTTATATTCCTACGAACATTAAACCTGTTAACACATATATTGCTCGCGCTGTTAACACTTAAAATCTATTTACAATTATTCTAACAGTAAACTAATCTACAATATTACATGCTGCTTGCTACAGTGGTTTTAACTGGAGTAACGGACTCGAATTCAACTCATAATGACAAGCTGTAGGTTGTTAACGATGTATTATAATCAGCGTCAATAAACTTAGGGTTACCTTAAAACATTTCAATTTGCCGGCATGCGGTCGCAGTGCTACGTCAAGTTAGAAGTGTTAGGTTTCATCTTCCTAGAGCTTATGATTAGATTAGCATTTAGTTTATGCAGAATAGTTGAGAAGTAATTCCCTTTGTCTCTTTGTTTTCTGACATTTCGCCCTCAACTCTAAAATTAGTATCATTAAACAAATTACTCTTTATCTTTTATATATAGTGTTTGTTGAATTGTTTAGAACATTTAATTAAAAATTAAAACCAATATCTTGTTGATATTGATACATATTTTGGGTTAGAACCCTTGCACATTTAAAAACCCTACCAAGTTACGTTACAACCTGATCAATGCTTAAGGAACGTGTAAAGGACAATCATACAAACATTAGATTATTATTAATGGAGATAATTTAATGAGTTGAAATTATAAATAAGCAAGTCGCACGCTTACCCAAGAAGTATAGGCAGTATCGCCGTGGATAGTAATGCCCGATCTTTAGATATAATTCAACATAGCCGTCAAGAGCTGAAACTGGGCACTTTCCCGCCGAACAATTTTTTACATCTTTGGGGGACATAAACAGCGTGTCGTGTACAAATATTTAGTTGATAAAATAGTGACTATTCTGGTGGAAATTAGGATTACTATTTAATATTTTTACAAAGTATAGTACATTAGTAACTGTTTATAAATTTTATTACGTAGTGTTCATCGTGAAATTTGCTGTATAAATAATATGCAGTATATATCAAAATATGATAGTTTAGATTGAGATGAAATGAATAGGTTGATTTTAATTTAAAATAATTACTCGAAAAATTAAATATTTTTTTTGTCGGATTTATTCTTAGAACTTTGGAGACCTGGACACGCGACGGCGTTTTATACTGTTTCCTTGGAGACAAATCGCGGACTTCCTCAATTTCGACAAAAATTACTCTACTATTTGATGTATTACTTTTAAAGTATAATGAAAAAACAATTGAAAGTCGAACAATGTAATGTATATTTTAGATAATTCAAAAAGTTCTACTTGTCATTTGTTATAAAAGTTTCACCCTTTATATCAAACCAATTGAAGTTAAATTTTAATTCAAAATCTTTAGACTAGTCTTTAATTCGAGACTCCTAATTAAAGTTAATAAAATGTAAGTTAACCTCAGTTCTGTATGACCAATCATATTAAATTGGGTTCAACTTAGGCTGAACCAAATTGTAAATTAAAATGCACGACGGAGGAAACCGCAAACAGACTTGTATTATATAAAAAATCAATCAATTGACTATTTCTTTTTTAAATATAATGTTTTAGATTTAAGTTTTTGCCCGGCTGAAGCAAAGCATTAACAACAGCGAAGTTTTTTCATACTCAATGTTCTTATGTGTAGCGCCAACTTGAGGAATTTGTAACGAGAAAAATATATTCAGAAATTTAAAAAATCAACATTAATAGAATATAGAAATTTCTAGTTTTCCAGACGTCCCGACGACCTCTCATTAAAGCTTACGTTAATATTTCTTTAGATTATATGGAAAATTCGAAAACTATCGTGTTTTTATATAACTGGTATTCCATATTACCCAACAAACACTAAATACGTTCGATACGTTCTTAATTTGGTTAGATTTATCAGTAAAAACTCATTCCAATCATTCATTGCTATTAACTGTGCACTTTTGACTTTTTGCGCAAGGCGATTTTATATGTGCTATGCCCTTTTCCTGTTCTCTGTGTCAATAAGCTTTGCCAAGAAATAAAATTCATCATACCATCGCATGATAATAGGTTGATCAGGTTTGTTAGTTAGTTGATAAGTAGAGTTTTATTTTCTTTGTTATAATTGTTTTTACTTTGTTACTTTTAGATCACGAACAATAATCATTTTGGAAGAATAGAAGTTCACAGAAGGGGCACATTCTTCTTCAAACGATATTTAAATAATGAGTTCAGACAATACTCTATCTAGAGACTATGAATACATACACATTGTAATTACATCGAACTAAGACAATATAAAGTAAAGACAGCAAGTGTATGGTACTGTTCTGTCCCTACGTTAATAAAGGGAAGGTTAAGATTTTTCAATTAATTTAAAGTAGAAAATATAACTAGCATATTATTACTTTATTTTTATTTAATTTTATTAAAACATTTATTTCTTTGTTTGTAATTTTCATGTTCTATTGTTTGTTAATTATGTTTTTTTATTTAATTTTAGCTTATTATTTCCTAGGCAAGATGTAATTTGGATTATAATTAGAATTGTGTATTTATTTATTATTAATGTATATATTTAGTAACTCATTTGATATCTAAACATAACCATAAGCTATTCCGCAAAACAAGAGTTGCAATGTACTAACAACTAGACCAAGCTTTATCTTTTTTTAGATGTAGATGCTTAAAAATCATCAATTTTCATCATCGTCAAATCATCATCAAAAATTCGACTGTAAGTAGGTAGGTGTGAGGTGAGTAGTCCTCGGTCTGTGATGCCGACGGCATTGCATCTCGTCGCATATTTATGATACCTTCGAAAATATCGTTCAAATTCAAGGAAGGTCAAGGTTTACGTATGACCGTGTGCATAAACAGTAAATCACTATCCTTATAACAACACTCGTATATTTTGAGAGGTCTAACGTATTTAGAAAATATATAACTGTAAGTTACATAGGTCTATACGTGTTAAAATGATTTAGTGTAAAAAAGGAGGGGTAGATTCTAATATGTTAATTTTAATTTGAACACCTGAATATTTGCTCCAATAAATTGTATTAGATTATATGAAAATGCCTAGTGTTAGAAATAGGATGTAGGTTATTTAAGGCAAACTAACTTAAGATTTCGTTATAACACGTGTAAAGCATTCGGTAAAAAAGATTTAACATCGTAAGCATTATTCACCAATTATTTTAAAATTTTTAAAAGAATTTTAAGACAAAGTTTTAATGGAATAAAATAAATCAGATTTAAAGAAATAATTACGTTTTAATTAAGAGTTATTATATATACATATGATAAAAATCTATGAAAAATGATCGCTGTTTGTACATGGAATATAATCGAAGAAAAGTATTATTGGGGGCCTTCGTTAAGGCAATAAAACCCAAAACATCTACGCATACATGCTCGTTCGGTTATGGGTGCTCCTAAGCCTCTAATCTGATCAATATAAGTTCTCCTATGTCGTCCCCTACCACAACTGCCACTCACTTTTGCAATATAAATGACATAGAAACCAGTTTTAGTCATTCGTCACTTATCCAGACGATAATAAGATTTTTAAAATTATTCGTTCAGAAGAAAAACTGTAATCAACTGCTAAAAGATTTAGATGTTTTTTGTAATTTAAATAAATTTCTCTTCTCTTTTCAACAGTGACAAATGTTACATCCTTTCTTATACACGAAAACGCAATGCCTTAATTTATGAATACTCGCTTACACATCAAATTATAAGACGCGTTAATCATATCCGTGACTTAGGAGTCATTTTAGATTCAAAGCTGAATTTCAATCTTCACATAGACGCCATCATATCTTAATCTAAAAGAAACTTGGTTTATTCAGCGTTTGGGAAAAACCTTCAAGAAATTGAAAACATTTAAAGTCTTATATATTTCGTACGTTCGCAACCTAATTGAGTTCGCTAGTGTGGTTTGGAGCCCCAACCTGGCCCAATGTACCCCACATTCGGCCAGGATCGAACATATTTTTGAAATCCCTGGATTTCAAGTCTCATATGCTTATGGATTTCAATAGTTGCAATCAGACCCACAACATAAAAAATCGAAGAATTTTCCTCGATGCTATCTTTTTATAGAAAATTAATAATAATTACACCTTCTCTTCTCGAACAAATATTAATGAAAGACCCTCACTTTAAAACACGATCTATGGATGCATTTCATGTTACATTTTTTCGGACTGATTATTGTACGAAATTAATTTTTCCCTCGTTCTTGTATGTACTACAACAATTTTCAAAGTAAGGTTGACATATTTTCAAATAATTTAACTTTATACAAGCAGAAAGTTCGTGATGCACTTTATCATAGATAAAGAAACTTGAAAATATTGTAATTAAGCTTTTTAAATATTAAGGGTAGTATAGGTCTTTCCGTATATATTGTATTATAGCTATTTGATACCTAAATAAATAAGACATTATTTCCCTACGAACTGTACAAGACTTACAAAGAAAAGTTAATTCTTATACATTCGTAAAAGAAAGAATTTTCATAATGTAAATAATCATTTTCTATTTAAATTAAACGTGTTGTTGTGTGCAATTGCATGTAAGATAATTAATTCTAAATAAATAGTTCTTTGTTTAATAATTTTAAAATCTTTTTTTTGTTAATTATATTATGAAAGTTAACAATTAGTTGTTTCCTTTATTTAAAACGTTTTCGAGTAATTGTCACCGAGGGCTGACACAGACATATTGTCGTCTCAGATTTTTCAAAGTTTCTCTCTACATAGTATCGCATCCTCCATGTATCGCGACAAGTTTATACGCCAGTGGAAACCAACGGTCACTGTCTTTGGAACAGTTTTTCTAATTTTTTTAACTTCGTCTACGTCTTCAAACACGAGCAGTTCAATAACATTGAAAATCATATATGTACAAACGACTCGAATTCTCGCATAAGCCCGGCGACTTATCTTAGCGTGTACAATGCCCCTTATTGCAATTTTTAATATTATTAATGTTGACGTCCGACGTCCGCAGGTACACTGCTTTTATAGAACTTCAATTCGCAAATTGATACATCGTCAATACTGCAGGACAGATGATTTAAAGTGCACTGTGATGACATTGTATTCAGACAAAGGGCTTTGGGCTTTTTCCATTCAATCCAATTATGATTGATGTCGAACAGTTTATGAGATATGCACATTCAAGATAATTGTTTTAAAATTATTTAATTTATATATATACTTGTACTTCACTACTGTCTTCTGAGTTTCTCAAATGGTATTTCTTAATTTTTAAAAATAATCGTCAAAAAATATATCTGTCTGTAAAATTTCATTTATCATTTTCTAACAATGATTGGAGTTGAATTAAGACGTAAACGTTTCGAGATAAAACGCTTAACGTATTATTACAAGTATAAGGTCAAAAAAGTTAAGATCGTCTCAAGTTTTTAATAACTCTGTTGTCAGTTCTTTGATCCCTTATGTAACTGATAAGTTCATTAATTCTATTTTACAAGTTCTTCAGACCTCTGTCAAGGCGATCAGATTATCATCACCTCATTCAACTTAGCACAGTTGGAAAGTATTTAGTTTAAACTCTTTGGTCTCAAATTATTTTCATAGATTATACAATGAAATTCTATCAATCAATTATATTTTATACTATAGATATGTTATACTCATACAAAATACAGGGCAAAAGTGTTACAAAGACAGTGACAGCAACATTCACACATGTCAAATGTAAAAAGGACAACATAATTAAAATTATAAGAAAAAAGAGGACAGCTAGTGTTTGTCACTTAAGCGCAAATATTAACACGTAAGGTAAAGAAAACATCATAGTAATATGGAACTTGTAAACATCTAATGAACTTCAAAGTTGGCAGCCGTGTACAGGACCGATGATAATATAATTTTCGTATATTTATTCAGCACTAGTAGGATAAGAAAAAAATAATTCCACAAAAATATTGATGTTTCATAAGTTTTTAACGCGACTACATTAGCTCCATAGAAACTTACAAAGTTCCTAACGGAAGAATCTTTCGTCAACATCTTCAATTAGTTGTCATACGTCCGATTGACTTGATAATTTATACTCTTACCAAGAACCGCTGATTACACATTTTTCATAACTTTGCTTTAGCCCTGATCAAGGTTATAAAGTTTAAATGAACTTGCTTTAGTAGCAATAATAGTTAAAGTAAACTAAAACACACGATTTTGTAACGAGTCGAAATAAAAGTAGATAATAATGTTCACTAAGTTTGATAAAACATAATTAAAAAAAAATGGGCGTCTCGGGAAGTTGTATGTTTTGTGTTAATGTTTTCGGCAGTGTAAACCCACGTTTAGATTCAGGTTATTTATTTTAGATTCGATATAAGAGTAACACTACGTTATAATATTCTAAAACCAAACCCACCATAGATCAGTCACATTAGGGGTTCAATTTAGTAATGAGAGACTGAAAGCTAAAAACGTGTGCCTTTATTTTGATGTTCTAAATGTTTTCTCTAAAGTGACATATTATCACACTAGCTTTGCCCCGCGGTTTCACCCGCCCAGCAATTTAACTCAAACGAAATGATATTACCTACTTAATACTACCTCATTATCATCTCCCTGCCCTTTTCGCGCGTAAGTTAGTGAAAACCGCACCCAAATCTGTTAAGCCGTTTCTGAGAATAGCGGTAACGAAAGTACAGACAAACCGACATACAGACAAAATTTCTAATAATAATTGTTTTGGGTTTTATTGCGTTTATGAAGGTCCCCAATAATAAATTAGTACACTTGCATCAATATATATGGAAGTAAAATAATACAGAGTTTTGTCTGCAGCTTCCGTCATCAGTAACGATAGGCCGGGCCCTAGTGGTGTGCCCGGGCCGTCGCGTCGTCGCCGCAACGACCAGTACATCACTCGATGGACTTTCGACAATAGCCGACAGCGCCGTCTGCAGGCTCACAGAGGCAAACCAGAGACCATCGAACTACGACCGATCGCCCCACCACAAGTCCACCACGGCATTAGGTATTTAGATCCCTCACTTAGATCTGCGCGAAATTCGTAAAGAAAACAAACGAATATGCTGTTATCTTTTTTCATGGCAAGGTACGGGTGTCGTTTCAGACTAGATTTACACAAAATCATAACATTAACTTTGGTTTTCTTAATATATCACTATATTGTTTTGTAATACCCTAAATTATTATCATTTAATAATTCAATTAAAATTTTATACTTAGGATATTAAGTATTACACAGTTCATTGCTGTATCAAACAACATCCGAACCATGCTAGAACGAAAGGTAGAAAAGATTTAAATTTATACAAAAAAGAAATACATTTTTGTAGTATTTTAAACTTTAAGCTATTTACGAATGTTGATATTATATATACTATTATAACTGAACATTAAATTTATTAATTGTTAAAATAGTACAAACAAGTTATTGGATTGAGAAACGAGAATGAGAATGTTAACTGTTAAAGTCACAATGTTTTTGATGAAATTATAAATAATATAATACTTAAATAAGATAATACTAAAATAAAAAAAATAACTATTCGCTGAGAAATAAACACGTGCATACATATAGTCTGTTAAAAATAAAGATTTATTAATGACTACAATGAAAAGTTCTTAGTTTATACAGTAAAGGATCTCAGAACACAGTAAAAAGCAAAAAAAGCAGGAAAAAACAAAAAAAAAAATAAGAAAGTATTATCCGGTAATTTCCAAATCCAAAAGATTTTATCTTAAATAAAGGATACACTAACCAAAACTATTACGTGTATTTCAAATAATAACAGACGACTTTGTTTTTTATAAAATAGGCCTATTGGTCAAAACTTTAACAGTAATTTAAATATGAACAGAAGAAACAGTGGTAGAGCCCGCAACAACAACATCTGTTGCACGAATGGGCCGGCTCGACCGGTGAAATACCACAACCTCACAGAAA
>JWHW01026752.1:77124-96946 GCA_000931545.1 Papilio glaucus
TATTTATCTAGTAAATATAAAAAAACTTTGATGCCCTTTAACAGAATCGAATTAGGCAGATGTAGTAATCATTATCCACTTTCAGGAAGCTTATTTTGTCGTCGAGTATGACAGCTGGTGACAGTTTAGACGTTTATTATTATATTGTCATTGAAAAATAAAGGAAATTACTTTTTAATACAACAAACATCTTGCAATCAAGCATCTTGTGGGTTTCTCAGTCGTAACATCTGCCTGCAACGCTCACCAGTTACAATTATGGTGTACAATGTCGAAGAAAACTACAACGTAATTCAACGTTCTTTAGGCGTATATACGATAGATTTCAAAGGACAGTGATATTTGTTGCCATTTGTAAAAATTAAAGCACATTAAAGCAAGATATTGTATATCATCTTACTGCTGCGGCATCTTGTATATTACTAAGTTATCACGTTAGATTATAAGTCTAAAATTATCACTCAGTCTGCTCATGTATAGATCATTGCAGTTATATTTTTATTGTAGACCTTAAATATTTTGTATTATATAAAAATTATAAATAATAAGGATGGGTCAGAAAATAATTTTGTAAATATAGAATATATAGATCTGTAAAGCAACGACAGTATAAAGTAGATACTGCCTATACGTGGCAAATATTCGTACCAATAATAACATATTCTTCATTCACTCTCATGCATCCCAGAACTTGTAGTTTGATGCACCAAGTATACGATATGGGACTCCATACTTATTGTAGTTTTTATTAATGTATGATGATCGCGTATTCATTGTTGTCAGTTTTTTTGAAACTATAAGTTCATGTTTTCTTCTTAAAATTGAATAGGCAAATAGTAAATAGATATCGGAAATATGGTCATGCACTAGTGTTTTAAAGTGCAATTATTTCTTAATTTTTCTCTTGGCAAGTAAATTATTTGTTTAGGGATTGAAATAAAAATGAGACGTTGAATTAAAAAATTTATTATAAATTAATGTGATTGAAATGGAATATTCTTTTAAAATCATTTCACAACTTCATTTATTTTCTTTCCCAAATTGTTCTTTGTTTTGGTAGAAAGCGATCAGGATATGATAAACGATTAAAATATGTATTATACAAATACCATACCAATCCATATTTAAATCAATTGGCACAAGGATTCATATATCTCGTCGTCTATAGAAAAGTAATTCAAGCTGATCAAATCGACTTAAAATATTGTTGAACAGGTTTGATAGGTAAAGATTAAAAGAATAACGTAATTTAATATGTCCTTTATTTAAAAAAAATGTGTTTTTGGATTTGTTGTTAAAAATTAATTCTTAGGCATTTTTATGTCTTTATGCGGATAAATGTACAGTTGTTCTTAGGGTTTTATATTGTTTACATAATAAATCGAAGTGTATACCTAAATGAAGTAATCATTAATAAATTTTTACATATTATTATTAATTACTGCAATAATATATAATTTACTGTGATTTCGAAAAATTGTCACTATTACTTTACACATTAAGATACTTTTCTGGATGAACATTTTTATAAACATATTTAGGGTGATGTTTGTAAGACTTGTATGTCCGCCAATCATGGCATTACTTAATTTTTTTTTATTTAAAATAATTTAAAATTAACCATATTTATTTGTATTCACAGTTAGAATTACTATTTTAAAAATAGTAAATAAGTAATTTTTCCCACGAAAGTATAAATTTGTGAATTTAGTCATAGGTTCAGAATTCTTAAATTTAAATGTATGTGAATTTTAATGAGATACATTTTTTTAATACATAATTTTGTTTAATTTTCATACGTAAAACTGTTTTGTTCTCACTTAGTTTTAGCCCACGCAGATAGGGCATATCTTACCGTGGGTTTACACTGCGAAAAACATTCATACAAAACATATTGTCATCTCAGTTTTTTCAGTGAGAGAGAGAGAGAGAGAAATAGAGACACCCTATTTCGCTACATAAGTCAGTGGAAGCCCACGGTTACGCATTCTTTCACCCTTATACTCGAGCGAGCCATTCACGTATAGGAAAGTACTTTTCAAAATTATGCCGTAGAGCGTATAAATAAGATGGATTTTGTATAGTTTTTCTTTTCGGCCAGTTAATACATGTATGTCATTACTCAATTCATTGTTTTTCGTATTCAATCAGTACAATTTTCTTATTCCTTAATTAAAACAATAACGTGATCAATTGAGAATATATATTTAAATGCATAACATTATTTTGTTAATTTTCGAAGTATTTCTTTAACGTGATTCAGGTATATATACTTTATTATAGCAATCAAATTATTAAATTAAAATAACCACTCGAGAATAAGGTGTGAAGAGAAAAATAGAATAGAATTTGGCAACACTATTGTAAGATTATTGTCTCTGAAAATATTTATTTGTATACAATAAAATTGTTCGTGTTATTTTGATTATAATTCAGATTAAATGTTATTTATGACAATGAACAACTGTTTTTAATTTCCCATACATATTACCAAGTAATTATTCATAATAAAATTTCCGAAATTCTTTAATGACATCCATGCAAAATTAATTACTCAACTCCTGTACTAACATTGTTGGAAGTATTTCTATCGTCAATATGGCAAAGCCATCCTGAGCCCCTTTATTCAATTTTAATAATCAAGTAAAATAATATATAGGATGACATATACACCGGAAGCATTCACGCATCGTTCACGACACACAACACGCAAACACTGCGTACAAACGATTATGTTTTGGGCGTTGTGTAGTTCCAATGTACAATGTATTTTGTACTATGAGGGGGCAAAAGTACACCTCATGTAAAGTGATGAATCTGAATACCGCAATACCTCAGGAGCTGAAGTTGCGTCGCTGACCTTTAAACGAATACGGCCTCCCCCTTAAAGAATTTAAAAGTTATATCAAAGAAGTTCATTCATAACATTGGTTTTCGATTAAGCTGCTTCGTGTCACATTTATGTCGTTTAAAGAAATATAGATTTTTGTAGTATCCTAAAAATGATTTTTATCATTTGTTGGGGTCTGAGAGTATCGTATCAGTTCTGAAATATCGCTGGATACATGACCTTTTTTCAGTTGTGCGTGGCAAGAAGAATTCTTCCTCAATAATTAATTTATTCAAGACCAAAAACGATAATCGGCGTGTTTTATATATAGGTTTAATTTTCAAATTAGTACAAATCTAAAAATGTCCTATTATAACGCTCTTGGGACCAGACTATGTTGGCATTGTCTACGATCGTCTACGTACTACGAATGTCTACGAATACATTTCCACACAGCTTGTGGTAAACATAGGTCACTCTTTTAAACCCACGTATTATAAACAAAATGAAAGTTTACAATCACAACTGTTACCCTGTTGACTATACAGAGAGATTGCTTCATTATTCAGTTTTTAGCATCGATTTTCAGGTAGGCGTAACGCTCAGGTGATTGGATTCTAGTCATAAGATATGAAACATAGAATCGTAAATGAAATAACTTAAATATTGATATAATAAACTTATATTTCTATATGTATTTACAAGGCTTAAATATGAATAGCTAATTAGACAACACTTGGCAATGTTTTATTAAATACATAACAATCTGGAATACACAAAAGACCACGCAAATAAATTATTAAAGTTAATAATATTGTTCACGCTGTCGTGAAAGCTAAACATAATGCAAGGCGACATAATTACATTTCATATTTTGTATCTACTCTACACTAACAACGTTAGTAACTAGAAATTGATTTTCGATTATAATTAAGCAACAGTGTGTATTATAATCAAACCAATATCTAGGTATAGGATTATGAACAATGTCGCAACATTTCGATTATCTTCCAATTAAGTTAACCGAAACCCTATCTTATGAAGTATTTTTCTCAATTTCTTTTCTGTTCGCGCCTTGCACGTCCTGAGCTCGGGCCACTCAGCAGGCTGCGCGGGGCGCGGCCGCCGGTGTACACGCGCACTTATTAATTTGTTGATCTTAAACATTGTAATTTACGTCGAATAAATAAATCTATCGAACAGATACTTATTTTGCAGTAAGTGAAAATCGTCCACCATTCTTCGAACATTATAATCAAAATTGTCTTGTCTTCGAACATCATAATAAAAAAACGAAATTGCTTCACTGGGTTTCTTTCTAACAGAATTCTGAATTTAATTGAATAGGAAGGTATTTCAGTACTGATTTTGTTCAATTTGTTGTTTAAAGTTCTTCCAGTATCATTTACAACTCGCACTTCTTCACGCGACCTTTTTAAAATAATTACTTTTTTACTTACGTCATCATTCCCTTTTTTTAAAACCTGCCGGTTTCGCTTACAACATTTATAAACATTGTAGAAATGCGTGACTGATTTAAAGGTTTTTCTCTTTGACCTAAAGATCCTACAACTTAAACAACTCCGTCTTATATATTTTGAACTCACACAATACCGATGCACGCGAACGTGAGTAAAGCCATTTTATGTATACATTTATTAAATAATGTCTTAATAAAGTTTTAATAATTCTATTTTTTGATATATATTGATATTGTTAAAACACCCGCAGATTTTGAATAGGCCTGGTGTTTGTTATAAAGTCGTAATATCTTTAGATCAACAGTCAGTACCGTTAGCAACACTATCTTGTTTGCTACTATTGTTGAAATTGTTGTCATCTTTATTATAAAATGAGTAAGAAAATACTTATCAGTCGTGCTCTTGAAATTATTATTAAGTGGAAGATTACTTTAGAAAAAAATGAGGATAATAAGGTACTACTTCAAAATAAAACTTGATTACTGAGAAATGCATTTGACACAGATAGTGACAACGTTGTCATTCGTAAACAAACTGTAATGGAAATTTTAAAACGTTTTCAAAAAGCAATAAAGGTCAAACAACTGTCTAGGGTATTGATCCAAAAAATGTTAGCACAGGTGTTTTATTGAAAGG
Source organism: Papilio glaucus (assembly GCA_000931545.1). Lineage (NCBI taxonomy): Eukaryota > Metazoa > Arthropoda > Insecta > Lepidoptera > Papilionidae > Papilio > Papilio glaucus. The sequence goes on from JWHW01026752.1 coordinate 82,072, forward strand.
CCTAATATTCAAACTTTGAGCGCTAAGTATTTAGGCCGCATAAAACAAAATAATTACCTTGGAGTTGACAATAAACAAGTATTTTTAATTGACTAGACCTGGATTCAGAGCCACTATATTGCCAAAAAGTCGAGTGGGATAAATGGATAGCAGCCTAATAGTATTATTGTGACGAACAACGCCTCTTACCATAGTACAGAGGAAGATAAAGCCGGCTCCAAGCACACAACATTGAGTGTCCCGTACACTACACGAAACTTAAATTATATTTGTAAATAAAGGAAATACATATAGAAAGAATACAGACCATGGCCACGAAATAGTATATAACTGCCGCCATATCATTGCGACCTCAATCCCATTGAGTACATCTAGAATCTCTTGAAACAAAGAGGTTCTGTCAAGAATGTAGAACAGTGTAAGACGGAAACTTAATAACTTTGGGCGCTTTGAGGTCAATGTAGAAAAAGGAGGTGTAAGGATTCTCGTAAAGAAGCTTGAAGATGAATACTGGCACAAAGATAGATTAGTTGACGAACTGTCCATCAACACAGGAAACGATAGTGAAATAGAAACAATACAATCCGAAATGAATTCTGAATGTGATTTTGATCATATGAGAGTAGATTCCCATGTATAATATGTGAGTGGAGTTGAAAAATTGTTTTATATGTTAAAAATGTGCTAATAAATGTAAAGGGACAGTGCTAAAAAAGAAAAAAAATTAATATATGAAAATATAGAATAATTAGTGTCTGAGAATTTTCACATGCGAAAATTCGAGTTTAAAATACATGTGTTGCACCACCAATCGGATGGGTTCAAAGAAACAGACCTTGTAAAGAGAGGAAAAACAGAATTTTTCATTAAGGACTCAAAGGCAAAAATGCGCATGAAATGTGTAATAAGTTATGTCCTCCAGTATTTGATGTGACTGAAGAAAGAAATAAGTCCTATTTGGTACAAGATTTCTTTAACTTTAAATATGAAAAATCAGTGAATGTCACAGTTGATCACGAATATTGAATATTATAAAAGGTTTGTATGAAACGGGATTCTTACCACGATTAGCCTTTTTGAGCTCCCGATATTTCGGCACAGTTGCATGCGCCATGGTCACGAGCTGACTGGAGTTATGCGGTAGTGCGAAAAAATGTTATTTGGTAGCAGTATCGATCTACCTTTTTTCTAATTCTACCACTACTTTTGTTCTATTTCTCACTGCACGCCCACGAAATCGGTCGACAGGGGTGTCTTCTCTAGGGCCTAGATGGTCACCCATCTAGGCCCTAGAGAAGAACGGGAGGCAAATGCTGTCTCCCTTGATGTCTCGAAGGTATTTGACAGGGTCTGGCACGCTAGCTTAATAAGCAAACTTCCAGCCTATAGCATATCCCCTGGTCTGATTGAGTGGATAAAGGACTTCCTGAGTGAGCGATCGCTCCGTGTCGTCATCGACGGGTCTTCATCTGCTCCTATGACGACCAATGCTGGTGTTCCACCAGGGTTCCGTTCTATCTTCCACTCTCATCTTGCTGCACAATAATGACCTGCTCATTCCCGGCATCTATGTGTATGCAGACGACAGCACAGTTGTAGAGATATATCTACCGATTAGTCGGACCAGTAGTAACCAGGTGCAATCTGAACGAGAGACCATGGTAGAGCGTCTTAATCACACACTCGAGGCTGTCTTCTGTTGGGACAATGCCAATCTTGTGAAATTCAACGCCACTAAAACACAAACGTGTTTATTCACCGCCTAAAAGGAGCCAGTTCACCCTAGCTCCGACACTTTACTACATATTAGATATATTTTCTTAACTATAATTTTTAGTTACGACTGTTGAGTCACGTTGATGTTAATTAGCACAAGGTCCTAGCCCACTATCAACTCGCGGGGGTTATATGCTTGATTATATTTTGTTATACCTAGTTTTCTATTAAACCGATAGTAAAGTTCAAAAGAAGTACTATTGTAAACAAATATCACATACTGACATTCGCATATTTTATTGTCTATTGATTTATTTTGGAATATTAATGAAACTTATGCGAAATCGTATATAGATAAATATATAGTGAATGAACAAACATTTATTAATGAATACGTTACGACAATTAGTATTGTCTACAACAATGAAAATAAACAATTTGTTCGGTTTTCTTTTTACTTTGTTCTGCAGAAGTCTGTAATTTGTGATCATGTTTTAAACGGCCCCCGCCATTATATAAGATTTGATAAACCACAAGTCCAAGCAAAAGAACACTGCCATACCCAGGATGATACGCGAGGCTATTGAAATTAAAAAACATCCTAATTTCAATAGGGAAGATGGCTGGGTTGGCTTGGGATCCCGTGATTAATAAAATTTAATCTCAAAGCAAGCATACAACTGCAAGAGCTCAAGATACAGTGACCTCTTTCTGCATAGATCGGAGCAGAAATAATTAATTGAAAATGCGTGGGTACCGCGCCAGCAACTTTTAACATTGAGATTTCTGACACCTCAGTCCCCATCGTGACCATGTCTGTCGAAACGTAGGGAACCAAAATTATTTTTATTTATTTTTTTAAATTATTTATGTTATTATTCCAATCCGATTATAACATACAGGCAAAAAAAAATTCAGTTTACAACTGCCAGTCATCCAGGTATATTAATCATAAAGAGATTTATGGAAATATTTAACAAATCCTTCCCGCTTCTTGTAACGTATATCTGGAAGAGCGCGGACTTATTGGATTACATGCTTTTTTAATCCCAAAACTCAGTTTAGAAAGAATATTACCGTTACGTATCAAGAAATGTATTAAACAACAATCTATGTCAATTAATCCCCTTTCTTATGTTTACTTACCAAACAACTTACTACTACTACTGCTAACATAAACTTTAACTCAATCATGCTTGTATGCTTCACGTAAACAAATGTACTAAACTACCCTTCAAAATATAATTTTAAAATTAAAAACCAAACATATTATCAACCTGTTCAAATAGTACTATTTAGTATAAATATAATTTTTAATTAGGAGGTATCCTACGCCCCTTCCTTGCTTCCTCTTTTAAAATACGTATATTATAATAATTTCGTAAGCCGGTTGACAGCGAGTTAACGGCTTTGTTCGGACACCCGTAGAACGAGAGACTTCGACCTTTTCCTATGGATATAAAAGGGATGGGCAATGTTATGCGACAAGCCATATTTTTTTTTGGCTTTGACCCACGTATGTCTAAGTACTTACATTATATGCGGATTCTCAGTGGTAAGCGATTTGGATCAAATTACAGCCGACGACTTTCATAAATCACATTCTTGGATGGCTTATTGTAGCTTGAATATAGGTGAAACAAATCTATAGAGCTAAAAGATGACTATGTAGAAAAATAAATGCATATATACAGAAATATCAGATTCTTTTCCATAAACGGGTTCTTAACAAACAGACTTCAAAAGAAGGAGAGGTTATCAATTCGTAGGGTTTTTTTAATAATATATTTCAATTCCGTAGTACGTTTATATTTTCGTCTATCTCGTAAGGTTTAGCTAGAGTTTGAACATGTAAGGACATAAAAATGTGTTTTTTACTAACGACACCTAACAAATCTTTAAATTATAAATGCATGTTTAATACATTTTAACCTTCGTCTTGAATCACTCTATTGATATTAAAATCCTTGCGTAGTTTGAAGACCTAATGGAACAGACCACGGAAGCGACTTTGTTTTATACTATATAAAGATATTACACACAAAGATGTCATACACCTCCAGATGGACAATCCGAGTCGCAAAAGTCAATGCACCTTAAGTCATTAATTGGAGACATCGAGACGTAATTAATTATATGATGTATCCTGAATATTTATACAGAACTAAACATAAAATATTAAAAATAACAATGCGACGTCGTGTTGTCAACTAAAAATACTATGAATACTACGTAAATAAAAGTCGATATAGATTAAAAAAGTGTTTTTAAAATATGTTATGTAAACTTATTTTTTTTTGTATGCTTCGGTGGTTCGGACATGTTGAAAGGATGAATGAAGGGAGAGTAAAGAAACAAATTTATATTGCAAAGGTGAGTGGCAGCAAATATGATCAATTCATTATTGTTGTAACATGTAAAGATGTAACATTGTGTTCCTTCTTTAATATATATTTTATAAATATTATGTACCTTAACTAGTGAAGTTGTTACAAATATGTTTATAAAGTAACTTACAACATAGTTTAACAATATTATAATTTCTACATCTTGGAAATTTCGTTTTATTGTCTTCATATTTAATGAAATGTATACCTAATTTTAATGTGTTGAGAAGTTTTCTATAAGGAATTGTTTACTTAAAATTATTCAATATAACATAAATTCCTTACGATTTTATTTATATTAAAGCACCAAATTAGATACATACCTTGAGGGTACTTGTTACTTTGCATTTTCAACCTAGTTTTAATGATGTAACATTAAATATAACATTTCTGTCACATATGTTACATTAATACATGTCTTGTACGTTACAACGAAGATAAAATACATTACATTGACAGAAAACTTCCCTTGTAGAGTCGTAAAAGCAAATGTTTCATTCGATCGTTTTCAATGTAACATTATAATTTGTCCGAGTAAATTTATCAATTACATAAAAGTAAAAATGTTGTGTTGTAGATAATAAAAAAACATGCTAGGATTTACATTTAACATGCAAAGCCTTTATGTTGAGAAAATAAAATAAACTAATAAAACGTTTAGTACTGTTTGTACTTTTTTAATTAGTTAAATACATGTGTAACTCACCCAGAAAAATAATATATAAATGAATTAGGATAGTAAAGTATAAAAACGACTATCACAATGAAAAGAGGTTAAGGTAAAATAGTTGAAGTAGAAAAAAATAAAGTAAATTCAGGTTCTACCAGTCAGTGGGGTGATGATGATGTATATTATTTTGACATAAGCAAGATGCAATGCAAACAAAAGGGTCAAGCAGAGTATCAATTGAATATTTTGTAGTCGAAAATTATTTAGTTTGCGAATGAAAACATATATTTGATGTCACATGATGTGGTGCATAAGATTGAATATCTTAATGGTTAGTGGTATGCGGAAGGCGGTTCTGCGAGGCGAGCACTCACCGGCGTCGTCGTCGGCCGGCATGGGGCCCACGCTGCCGAAGAAGCGTTTGTCGAGCAGTTGCAGGAGCTGCAAGGCGCTCTCGTGAACCGGCGCCCGCGGACACCCGGTGCACATAAGTGTCACGTTGATGATAGCCGTGTAGTGGTCGCAGGGGTATTCCCTGCCAAACAACAAAAGCCATACAGTAACAGTCAAAAATGCAAAACGCACTTAAGAGATATTGATACACTCAGACACTCAGACTCCCTTTGTGCTGTCTTAAATTGTAAGATCGTGTTTTTTAGATAAAGATATTTAGTATTCGACAATGTAGTATTGGCGACGGAATCTAAGGATATCTCCGCTAACCGAACACATGTCCCAGGTAGCGTTCGATAGTGACCTAACTTAGTGAGGCGCAGCCGGAACAAGTAGATTATCTGTCATGCAACAATGCTAAGGGCGAAGACGATCGACGACAGTTAGAGGTAACCAGGTAAACAGGTACTTTAATTTATTTAAAAAACAAGCCAAAGTCGTAGCCAAAAGTATTCCTTGTGAATGCACAAGGAATACTTTTGGCTAATGCTTAGCAGATACTATTTATCTCGGCCTTAATTCTTTTAAATTAGACAACAAATGGTATCTTGTGATTATGCAAGCGCGCACAAAAATGTGGAATTAAAACACATGTTTTTAAAATACACTATACTTAATGAAAAGACATCATTTTAATTAGCAAGAAATGAGACCATATTATTTCTACTAAAGTCGAATGAAAGCGAACAAAATAAAACATCTTTCGCTAAGACGAACCTCCAACAGCGAAATAAATTCCACTTCAAAGGAAAACAAGGGTTAATTAGTTGCACATTGCTGTTTTGAGTTAATGCACAAATTAAAATTAATATTTAAAAAAAAATATATATAATAAATAATATGTTTTAGTTATATCTCGTGAATTCCTATGTCTAAAATATAAGTGTAGGTCTATAGTGTAGGCCCTACACTATATGCGTAAACTCATATTACCTGTAAATTTGTCGTTGTAGTTATCTTTTACCTCAGTCTTGAAATGTGTGGATACAAGAACAGGGCTATCTAGAAGATACCGATGGTTTTCCTGTGGTAAAACCCCGTAATGCACGACCCCCTTCCAATTACACTATTGAGAGTTCCCTTTGACAACGACATTCGCAGGTTGTTGTCAATCTTTTCAAAACCGGTTAAGTTTCATTAGATCTCAATAGACAATCTCAAACACTATTCGTTAGATTTCCTTCAGTTCGCTCGTGTAGCAATATCGAGCTTTTTATATCCAGACTCAAATCGGTAAAAAATGTTTTGTGGTCGACGTTTAATACTTCAGCTATGTCATAATTACTAATATGACGGTCTTGTCCTATGACGATTTAGATTATTCATAACTACATTAAATTCCCGGATTTGAAACGCTGGAAACAATTTTATGCTAGTTACACCGCAAACACGTCGACGGGCTTGCGTTCGCTAGGCGTCCTAATTGCGTTCAATGCGCGTCTTATAAGGGCACAAAAAACGTCGTGCAGGGATTTTATCTTTTCTTTAAGTATTATAACAGAAAATTTTATGGCTGTAGAACAAAAAGTTTTTGTAAGATAGGGCTGTGTAGCATCCCCGTGGCTGTTTAATCTCTTTATGGATGATTGTTTGAAAGCTTTGAAAGACGAAGAGTGTGGATTACGAATGGGTCAGCTAATTGTAAGATGTCTCTTATACGCCGATGACCAGTTCGTGTTTGCGTCATCGGCGGAGACTTACAATTTATACTGAATGTAGTGAATGATTCATTAGAAGGTGTTTAAAGGAAAACAAAGTAAGGCAGTAATTTATATAAATGTTAACGGAAAAGAAGTGGAACAGGCGGAAGATTTTGTATATTTAAGATGTACATATGTTTAGTAGAGATAGTAGTCACGTTAAAGATTTTGAACGACGAGTGAATGCGGGAAATGGAACGAATGGGGTAGGTACAGTAGTTAGGAGTCAGAATGTGTCTATGAAGGCTCGTCTAATGTAATTAAGGCGGTAATACACAATGCTGTACTAGTCCCCACTTTAATGTATGGAAGTGAGAGCTGGGTTTAGCAGAAAAAGTATGTTAGTAGAGTTAATGCCGTTGAGATGCGATCCTTAAGAAATATTTTAGGTGTAACGTTGAATAATAGGATTAAAAATAGCGTTATAAGTGTGGCTTAAAATCATATTGAAAGGATAAATGTAGAGAGAGTAACGAAACAAATTTATGTTGCAAAAGTGGCAGCGTTGGCAGAGGACGTCCAAGGAGAACTTATATCGTTCTGATAAGTGGCTTACTTAAATAGGGCGATATAAGGAGTACCCGTAACCGACGAGGATGTCTGCGTAGATGTATGGATGTAGAAGCGAGAGAGGTGTGAATGGAAATCCATAATCTCTGCCTATTCCTTAGGGTAACGAGCGTGAGTTAGTGCATATTTATTTTATTAATTTGTATCTCGAACTTTAATAAAATAGTCTTAGCATACTTCTGGAAGATGAACGAAACCAATGATAAAGACTTATAATGCAAAAATGTATACTTATGTACGTAATAGGTATTATTGACTAAATTGGTAATATAGCAGAGCACTATCCAGCAGCCATACCTGATTTGATAGCTACATATATATTCGTACAAGGCAGGAAAAGATTGAGGCTATTATTAGCCAGCCCAGAAACGGTCGAGTTTCATAAGAGTTGAAATTATATTTCAGATTTCAGGCAGACATATTAAGTCTCATTGGCACAAATTTCATTTTTATCAAGCTGAATAATATCATATTATTTATTTAAAACACGTTTCATTTTTATTATTCTACTTGAATGTATCATAATAGCAAATAACATGTCATACATGAGGAATCCCAAAAGGAGGCAAATGTCCAAACTTTGGCATATTCGCTAAAATATATTGTTATTGTGACAACTAATACTTTTCTTTTAGTATATTATGAGAAACAAAAGGTGACATAAAATACTTATATTTTTTTCATCCTAATATTAGAGTAACAGGGCATTAAAACCAATCCAAAATGGATTTCTGCCATCACGACCATATCTGGTAGCCCTTATTTATATTACTAGAATTGGACTGACATATATCACACCAGGGGTCTACTAACGATAGCCCTTTGACGTCATAGGCAGAAAAAGCAAAAAACCAATTCAAAAAGTGCTAAACATTAATCTGTAAGCAAGAATTGGCTGATGGATTAATTAATTATTGAATTTATTTTAATAATATTTTTTATCCCTCAAACCATCGAGATCACAATCTAGAAGTAACCCAGTTAACTGTACGTGTGTGACGTCATAATGCAATCAATCGATATCCGAACGAACCGAAAAACTTAATAATATTCAGTTACCGGATACATGCGACTTTCGTCACTTAGCGGATTGGCAAGGCGCTCCTCGGGAAACATCAATATAAACAAACCTTAGCTTAATCGATCGAGCAGCACGCTAATAAAATACACGCACGCACAACATCTAGATAAACTACGAGCAAGGGATAAAAACGAGACAGCCAGATTTGCTTTTCGGCGGGCTCTATGTTATCGAGTTTACATTAATGACTCCAGTGTAACGCAACTACCACGCTTCGACGAATTAAGGACTTTAGTTACCGGCTGGCTCGATGATTTAATAACGAACGCAGTGATAGGGGCGGCAAGTGCATCAGATGGACATATGGGTGTGGGGGTGGGGGGGATAGCTTTCATATTTATTATCGGGATGAACATTTTTTTAAAAGGAAATAGTTCAAGGATAAGAAGTTTCAAAAATAATAAATAAAGCCTAAGGACCCCTACCCCGCCCCTAAAAGTAAAAATATCATACAACCTTTTTTTGTACTACATACACTTCAAAATCCAATAGGCCCCCGTGATGCTCGAGCATGTACAAGTGTAGCATGGCTGCCTCCCCGGATACAGCTGTATTGATTTTTATTTAATCTGGATTAAAATAAAAATAATAAAAAATGTATATGTATGAATTTTTATTTCATTGTTGAAATTGATTCTATCACATCACGAGCGTGTTCTACAACATTTACATGTTGAACTTGTGTTGTGCGTGGGAGTAAGCGTGCACTCACACCCTTTTATTATATTCCTGTCTGGATATAGTGTACTATTGTTTAACAAGCGCGTCACATATTAAATATTTCCCTTAAAAGTAGGGGAAAATTATGTTTCATTTTAACGAAAAATTGTTTTAATTTTAAGGACAAATTACGTTTTTATAGTTTAAATATATTGGTAATGATATAAATATCGGCATCGAAGGTTATTTTTAATATTACCGTGACTGCGCATCTTCTATGACAATCGTATTGGTTTATCGCAGGGGAGACAAACTGTTTTTGATGATGATCGTCCAGGCCGCCCAATTGAGGTGATCCGAAACGATATTTTTAATTTTCTTTATGTTCTTTTTCTTATATTAATACAAAAGGATATGGTGAAGAAAATTGAAAATATTATTTTAACCGACCGCCGAATTCAACTTCTAGAAATCGTTGATATTGTAAACGTTTTAATCGAGCGGGTAAAAAACATTTTGGAAAGTATCGGCGAAATGGGTGCCGCGGTTACTATCGCGGTATATTCGGTTACTAAACGGAACCGACTGACTCGGGGCAGTGTTTGGCCGTGTTCAAACCTAACCCGAAGGAGTTTCTGCGTCGTTTTGTGACTGTAGACGAAACGTGGGTTCACCATTTCATCCCGGAAATGAAAGAACAGTCAAAGCAGTACATTTTACAGGGTGAATCTGCTCCAAAGAAAGCAAAAATCGTCCTATCTGCCGGAAAGGTCATGGCAACCAAGTTTTTTGTATTCGCAGGGCATTATTATATAAATTTATTCGCTACTTTGATAAAGCGAAAACGATAACAGGGCAGTACTACGCCACTATGCCAATTTATCGGCTATACCTGACAGTGCGTTAAAGAAGAAACGACACCAATTTAAAAACAAAAAAAGTATTTTTTCATCATAACAGCGCACCAGGTGATTCGTCAAGAGTTATGGCTGCTAAATTAAGTTACGCAGTTACGCTACGAACTGCTGCTTCATCCCCATGTTCTCCAGATTTGGCCCCATGAGATTTCTTTTTGTTCCAGTTTCATTTCCAGTCACTTTCTAATGGCGCGAAGTCATTGGGCGAAGTACGGTACGCATATTGTGAATACGATAAAAATGTCGTTCGACAAAACGAAACGGCCGCGCTGATTGGTCGGAACTTGTATCCTGCGCCATTTCTTTTCTTTTGCTGACAAGCTGTTGCTAAATGTAAACAAAGAAAATGTTATTTTCAATTATTTTCGTACCATTAGTACTAAACATATAAATTATAAATTTCATTTACACACTGAACTAAAAAAGTATAGTGACTGACTAAAGAATGACTGGCAGCGAATCAAAATAGCGGGTCTCAAGTTGCGACGAATTCAGCGCTCAAAGTTAAAGTTCGTTAGAAGTTAAGTTAAAGCTCAAAGTTCGTTTTGTAGACAAAGACATTCATGTCTATTGGATACAAATGTGCCAGCCTTACGTCACCTCTTTGTAAAGTGCCTAAAAAGAAACGGCACATTCTAAATAATTCGTTAAGCTGACAATGTGCCGACCGTTTAGAATTTGCCTAGCCCGATTATAAAGTGCCTGCCCTTACAATCGGTCGGTGACATATATATGCTTGAACATTGGTGAAACAAATGTATAGAGTTAAAAGAAGACTACATAGAAAATTAAATGCATATAAAAAAATAACTGACTATTTTCCATAAACGGGTACTTATCGAAGAGGCCTCGTAATACAGACATTTATTCATTTATAATATGGACATAGTCTGAAATAAACAAATTTTATTTTATTTTATTTTATTTATTTTTATTGCATATGGCCAATATCACTTATTGAGCTTAAGAATACAGCATTATTTTACTTATTTATATTATAAGTGTTGCAAAACCAACAGCTTTTTAGACTTATTAAAATCAAACAGTAAAAAAGAAACTGAATTTAGTCATTAAAAGATTCTCGTCAATAAAAGCATACTATTTCATGAGATAAAAGGGAAAAATATACAATTTACAGAAAATTAATAAAACAAGGGAAAAATAAACAGTAAAGTAAATGATGTTACCTTATGTCATTACACTTTATTACGACACAAAGAATTCCCCATTTATCAGCTGTCTTGCTAAAATGATACTGATATAGAACAAATCTAGTTCGTGACGCTAAAATAGTTTGCTAATTAAGTTGAACGATCAAAATACGTTGCTGTTTTCAGAGAACATTAGCAATGCTTTTGGAACCACAAAATGACTGGATGCAAGGTCTTCTGTTTATTTTTAACAGACTTCGAAAGGTTCACAATTCGTTTATATTTGTTACCTGAACTCCGCTCCTGGTGAATCGATTTCGATGATTCTTTTTTAATCGACAGCCAGTGGTTGTCGTGTGGTCCCATTTTTTATCAAGATTCCATCAGTAGTTTTTGAGTTATTCTTTAATTTTTTTATTATTCTTTGAGTTATTGTTTAATTACGCTTTATATGACAAAGTTGTATTTTACTTTCTAAAAATATATAAAAATGTAGTCTGAAGGAATTTTAGATCTCAAAAAATGTTTAATAAAAGTCAACGATGGAATATGTCTATCTGCTACGGTTATCGGATAATAACACTGTTTTCTTTAGGAAAATGAATTAAAAATAATGCGCTATTTTTTCGTATTTAGTATGAATACTTATCTAAATAAATATGTTTGTAAGCTAGAGTATTAAATGTAGATTATAATTAATTGCTTTTACACTATAACGATCTGACAGAAGTATAGAAGTTATCAAAAGTTTAACAACTATACGCAAGCGATTTCAATAGGCGGTTGCCGCCAGGTAGGCGGGCCAGGCTTAGCGATGTGTTACTTCGAAACATTTTTTATTGTTTTTCTTTGTTTGAAAGTTGGTTTTTATCATGTATTCCAATATAAATTGAGCTGACTCGTTGCTTTTAACCTATTCTTAACTAATTTAATTGGCTTTGACCATATTGACAGTTTCTTGTTTAGAGTTAAAACGACGGTGTATCAAGTCAAGACGGTGGCCACGTTGCTCCTCCGTCTCGTTAAATAAACGATGTATAAACACAAGACCGTGCTTTTTCGATTTTTTTTCTGTTCAGAACTTCATTCATGTAAGCCCGACGCTGTCTCATATGTGCAGCGCGTTTAGTAGGTCTAATATAAACTTGAGGTTCATTAAAAGTCGAGAAGTAAATAAAAAAACGACTTCAAAAATATATTCAAACACAACAAATGCACTAAATAGTAAAAAATAATTTTACGCAGTCAAACTTCTATTCTTAATCATGTATATTTTTGGAGTGGTGGGAGGAGGAGCCAAGGCAGGTCTGTAACTAGGGGTTGTACTGTCAAACGGGAGTCTCCGATGAGATGATGATTCTTAAGGCATTAATGTATTGATATTTTCTTGGCTGACGATGACTCCAAAACTAAATATGATAGAAATTGATTTTTATGCTTAATTGACTAAAAATATTTTTTACTTTTTAGTGCATTTGTTATTTTTGAGTATATGTCAGTTTTTTATTAATTGTTAACTCCTTGATTCAATAATCACAATTTCAACTAATTCCAAGGCGCACTACTTCATTCGACGACATGTTGAAAGAAGCGAACAAGTGAATGTTCTTTTATGTCATTCAAGTTCAGCCATGTGAACAATGAATGACATAAATGAACATTTATTTAATTTTCATTACATACATCTGTGAGCTAGAAACTAGGGTAACTGAGAAACCTCCATATGCGAGAAAGAGACTGCGGTCTGTTGAACTATCACCTATCCCGGTTCGACTGTTTATTACAAGTAACACCCAATATTCACAACCCAACTAAGATCCAAACACAGAGTAGACTTAAATATTTTAAAATTACTGCATTTTTTGCAATGAAAATCGTTTAATTTGAAACATACTGTATATTAAAATTGCATCAGTGTGTTCTATGAACATGCCAGCTTTAGTTAAAATATCATTCGAATAAATCTAATATGCGACTGAAAGAAAGTCAAGGTTGCTTGTACCGTCGTTATATTTTTAATCATTGTCTTTCGCTTCACAACCTTGACGCCAATATTAAAGTAGTAAAGGAGGCGATTTTAACTGAGTTAAAGATAGACATAAATCGATTTCGCCAGACTGACAGGTGTCGTGGCATTTTCCAAGACACCGACGGCGGCGGCGACCTGGCGGCGAACAAAGCAAATACGTCATACAAATCAGTACCTATGAGTTACTGCTTACGTTTTAATTTGTATCTGCATAGTGTTTATGACGTCCTAAATGTGAAAAGGACACAGTATGAGTTATATAAAATAACTAAGACTTAAATAAATAAGAGGTTGATTATTTCAGGCAGACAATTGACCTGCCACATTCTGATTTCAGTGTTATTTTTCTATGAAAGTCCTAGAAAATATTAAAAAGGGCGGAATCGTAGAGTTACTTAAAATTTGAGTTGTATGGATTCACGGGAGTTATACTTTTAAAGTGGAATCTACCGGAATGTTAAAGGATGTCTTTAAATGTTAAGATAATAAATTTTGAAAGTAGTACATTTTATCAACAAACAAAAGCTAAGCTAGTTTGTTTTTCTTCAAATTATGCAATTACTTTATTGATTTCTTTATGTGGCACGACCCTAATTTTTATATTGAACTTTTCAAAACCGTGGTTACATAAATATTTTTGGTATTATTAGCGGTACAAGTATTGAAACAGTTTAATACTTAATCCAGTACATTAATTATGTTCGAATTAATAGTAGTTTATAAGACATATTAAAGTATTATCAAAACTCTAAGGTATAAATGTACAAAATATAAAAAATAAATAAATAAATATGCGCTCACGCCCGTAACCCAGAGGGGTAGACAGAGATCATGGATTTCCACTTGGCGCGATCCTGGCACACCTCTCTTGCTTCTTCTACATTCATACATCTACGCATACATGAATCGGTATATGAACAAAATGTATAGAGTACAAAATAAAATAATGATGGAAGAAAGCTCGTTAACTCAACGGTAAGGGTTTACTTTAAAGTAAAAAATTAAATTTTGCGGTATAATGCGATTTAGCTGGTTTTACTTTGTAAAGTGCACTTTCTTCGCAAACTTCGTTTTTAATACAAACTTTTACAGTAATTTACGATATTATCGTATGTTAGTCGCATCGCAGTAAATATATGTATTAAATTACATAACAGGCATGTTATGTAATTTAATATATTTCTAAGACATGTAACTTAAACATATTAACACCTTTCCACGAAAACTAAAACTTAGGCAAATATAACACGCCTTGGTTTTAAAATTAATTCTTTGCTTTGTTAAATGATTTTCCTTCGCATATTTATATATAGATAAAGTGAGACGGTTTTTTTTTTTTTAAATCAACTATAACTTGTTCTTCGAATCTTTGCGTATTTTGTTGGTCTATCGCTCGAAAATTAATTACGGAATCTTGTCTTTGAACAGAGATTAAGTAAATACTCTCTAATAGTATGCAGCTAACTTAGGTATGTCGTACATATTATAAAAATGTTTCGATATTCGATGGCATACTATTGGCCGACCTGGACGATGGCAAT
>JWHW01026752.1:101777-128161 GCA_000931545.1 Papilio glaucus
CTCGCCGCCGCTACGCTCGCTCAGCGAGTCCGGTGATGAACTACGATCGGGAGATTGTTTTAATAAACAATAAAATATTAAAAGCAACTGACTGATGTGTATAGCCTGAACAGAAAAATAAAGAATCTGGAAAGCCACATTCGTTTTTCCCTCAACACTAATTGATGTCGGGTGTTAATGACACCATGCAAATATATTCCACTATTTATTATTATTATTAATAGTGTTCATGAAACTACTTTAACATAACATACACACTGAAAACAAAATTGCATTTAAAGTCACTTTGTTTTTCGCAACATGGCTTTCTTTTTTAATTGTTCTGATCAGGCTATCACATAATTTATATTTCAAAGATATTATATATTTTGCTAATAAGGGCACCAGAAAACCTCTTGAAATATGAACAAATGTACCGATATATGGTTATGATTATATCGTTAAGAGCTCTAAGGAAAAGATTTGTTGTCAAAACTTTAACACACAATATTGTTATACTATAGAAAATTCACTTATTCTGACATAGAAATTTTTTACACATTGGTTTGAGTAAATTAAGTGTAGTTCCTTTGTGTATACTTCCTTTGACTGAAAATGTTAAAATAATTGTCATAACAAGAGTTACGTTAACATGGAATGGATAAGGGCTGGCGAACTTATTCATTTTCAAAAACAAAAAGTATTTAATGTCTTTCAGAATATAAGAGTAAGTTAATTGATCAGCAAAAATGCAGGTCGTTTACAGAGAACAATGGATGGTTGATATTGAAAACAATTTCTTTTCAAAGTTATTACAAATTTAATTTAAACTGTTTGAGGTGGGTAGATTATACGGAAGAAAAAAACGTACAAGTTAATCACATTTTTGTGCAACTGGAATTAATTTATCAATGGTCATAATACTCACAATATATTTGACCTTGTGCATACCTCTACCTTCTGGCATGAGTACCAACAAGTATAAAGGTGTGGCCGCACAGCGGGCGGGGCGGGACGGCAACGCGACGCCGACGTAATTGTAATATATATACGATGTCACATACGCAACCGTCGCGCTTGGCGCATTGCGTGAAGTCGATAGAAGTGACATCTTCTATATTAACTCATTCATTACAAATACGCCAGCGTCGCGTCGCCGTCCCGTCCGCTGTTTGGCTTAACCTTCATTAAATTTATTAGTAACATTTACAAATAGTTTTTCTACTAAGGGTTAAGTTACAGACGGTCACATTTTCTGACAAAGGAAGACCAGTTAAACGAACATATAATAGGAATAAAAGCGAAACACAGGAACACGTTGAAATAGGCTTCGTTATAACATTAAATTACTAGATAAAACTTTTATTCGAACAACAAAAGCAAATATGGAACAAATGTACATAAAGCTTACAAATCAAATTAAAACAACCGGAAAAGCTCTTAGCCGCCAACTAGCATTTAATTATTTCTAATATCGATTAGCGTGTACTATATATTACATTATGTACGTACATTAATATCACAATAAACTACAATTAGTCGAACCACACAAAGATACAGCACACGAAAACGTTAACATGTAGCGAGATAATAGTTATTTTTATGTTAATTTTATTATATGATTATGAAACGTACACAACCTGTCAGATCTAGTCATCAATCATGTCACAAGCTGAACCTTTATTGAATTCATTTTTTATATAAAAAAATAATACATAATACTGTATATTCTCCCAACAAATTTTGAAATACATTATAAACCATTTTGATTGCAGCTAGATTCAGTTCTAATTGGTTGGGCAATTTTTTCTTATGTTTCACCGACCGATTGTGAACTCATCGCTCAACGTCAGTTCATAATCGGACTCGGTACATTATAAACTGACAGCCGAATGTGAACTGAACGACATCATACAGTGATTGCAAATACATTATGGGTCTAAAAACAAGTGATTTAATGTTTTCCGGACGGATACGGACTTACGTCTAAGATCTGTCGAATATCCGAGGATAAGAATACACTTCATGCATTCATGATTCAAATGATTTAGACACAAGAATGAAACACATGCGGTACGGATTGGTTAAATTTAACAGAACACAGCCATGCACACACACACAAACTTACGTCCGAGCAAACTCCTAGGGCCTTTGGATATGATGTTTTTTGTTCGCGCGTCCTCTGTGCTTTTGTTGTGATACAAATTTACAACGCGACAGCCTTTTCGCTAGGCGTCCTAATCGCGCTCAACGCGCGTCCTCAGCGCGCACAAAAAACATCGTGTGCATAGGCGCGTATATCATACAATTATATCAATTGTTTCTTCTTTTAAAAAAAATAATAACTTTGTTTAAGTATGTATATAAAGGACAAAACAATTGTTCGTTATTGTTTTTCCTTCAATTCATTCATGCAGTTTTCCATGGCACATCACTAACTACGCAATATATGAGATTTCAGCAAACAAATGCTTTATGTTCATCGGAAACACACAATGAAATAAAAAGATTGAGTTGATGGTATTTATTATCCAGATCTATTTTGATATGAGTACATAAAAAGTTGAGAAAAAAAAACATCTCTTTATCTCAGAAAACATTTGCATTTATTTAAGATGTAATCCATAAATAAAGAACTATTAAAGTACTAATGAGATAAATTTAAGAAGTAGGCAAATATGTATGTAAATACATCTATACGTATAAATATGAATTTTTTGGTTATTGTACCAGTATGATCAATCTTTATATTTCTAAATCTTCAAATTGTCAATTTTATTAGCGATATACTTTAACATTCACAAACATAAAACACGTAAATTATGCGACTACATCAAATGATAATACTACGGCACAATGTGTCGATGTATGCATACAACATATAATAACCGGCGACAGAGCACAGCTGGTGATCTATTTGCGACGAAACGATCACGATCGATATGTCAATTATATTATATAATGATGGATTCTAGCTGTGCACATTACCTACGAGTGATATGATGAATGCCAACGGAACATTCTAGTCGGATCTTTATAAAGCCACCATAGAACCGACAGTGATGTATATGTGATGTCGATTCCACCGTAATGTGTACAAAGAGCTTGGCACGATAAATGGAAACGGCTCGGATTCATGCCCCGGTTTATATTGAGACAACGATGAGGATAAGCGAGATGGAACCGAAATACGACAGAGACGATGGTGTGGTAATCAAATGCGACGTGCACATAGCGATTGGCGATGCGATCGGCCACCTCGTCCGCTTGTGATGCCTGTGCGCTCGGGCATAGCTCAGGGGCAGCGTGAAGAATCCGCCGGTCGCGTTGAGGCTCTCGCTGGAGCCGCTGAGCGCGGCCGGCGCGAGCCACCCCTCCGCTTCCGTGTTGCTGGACAGAGGGTCACGGTGCGCCATATTGCCATCACAATCTTACACTCACCGACACTGACGCCACAATCTTATACAGATTGCATTGCTCTACCCATTTACTA
This sequence comes from Papilio glaucus, assembly GCA_000931545.1. NCBI lineage: Eukaryota > Metazoa > Arthropoda > Insecta > Lepidoptera > Papilionidae > Papilio > Papilio glaucus. The sequence continues at coordinate 105,250 of JWHW01026752.1, forward strand.
TTATACAATGTGTATGCCAATCACCGTCATATTCTATATCTTCATATAACACAATATGTACCCATTATATTCCAAAAATGTATTAAACACATAATCGACTGGAATATAAGAACTACAGATTCCGACTAATTGGCTAAGGTATCACGTCTCACAGTAGTAAACGTTAAAAGCTTCCATCACGCTGTACGGATTTTATAATTTGCAGCGTGCGAATAATGTTCCAAATCCATGTTTCACTAGAATATATTTAACAGTAATAACTAAAAATTAACCAATTTTATTTTTTACTATAAAAGCTATGAAACGATAAAATTTTTTTCATTAGACTTATGTTTAAACGAAAAAAAATTTACACATAACTTCGACACTTCTTTGGTGATCGTAAATTCGAATTTAAATACAACGAATACTTTAATGATTTACCGTCAAATTATATTTTTAAAACAAGTGAAAGACAGCAAATTTTCACGTCACTTTCAGCGTAATAGAAGCTTAAAATTTTATCAGATTTTAGAGTTATCATGAGAGTTATTATATGCAGATTATTCTAACGCACAAGACGCACTCCGGCTCGGAGCGCGCCTAGCATACGCATGCGACATTAGACATTATGGTTATAGTTCAACAGACCTATCTTACACTACTTGGGATACCATTTTTATAAGCTAATATTCTAGTATTAATCTTTAAAAGGCAAACGAGTTCAAACATTACAAGTGACCGCAACATAACCGCTACGCCTCTCAGCACAACAAATCAATTTTGGAATAATATACAAATGCTTTAAGGCCAATCAAAAAATATTCCTCTACACATAATTATTACTTGTTAAGCCAAAATATTTATATTGTAATATCCATTTTGTTAAAAATTGTTAAATTTATTGAATGTGACGGAACAATTAATTATTATCATTATTTTTAAATTAAATTACATTATTATTGGATAACTATAAATCCGTCACGCTCAATGTTGTAAAATATATCTATTTGTGTATATTTACGCATATATATATGCAAGTTCACTCACCTTAGACTCAAATCAGGGCTGGCGCAGCGTATTACTGGACTAGGCACTGCCGGTACAACTAGGTATGCCATCGTCATGTAATACTTCCACACCTGTTGGCACAGATAATCATAATAACATTTAAAACCGCATAAACATTATAAAACAGCGTTCTCAGATATTTTTAAACTATTACTATATTTTTTATGGAGGTCACGGATTTCGTGCGATCCTGGCGTACCTCTGTCGCTTCATCTACTAATACTAATAACTGTAGTAGGGCTGGAGGCCTAATTTCAGTCCTCTTCCCCTTCCCACCCTTTCCTCATAAGGATGGGATGGGAACGGAAAGAGTATTGGACGGGAAGGGGTTGGCGGGGAAAAGGAAATATCCTTTTTCCTGTCTATGCCTTCCTCTGTCCATTGTAGGTAGGCAACGCATTTGCTTATTGCGGATGTCTATGGGTAGCGCTCACTTCACATCAGGTGATCCGCTTGCTCGTTTTCCACCTTCTACCATAAAAAAAAACTGTACGCATACGAGGGCCGTTTGATCAGTACCCATTTTCTAAATATCACAAAATATGGCGCTGGCCGAAAATATGTGTACGACCGTAAACGTGTGATGAAATAAAAGTAAGAATTTTTACCGCGACCGTGCAGTTTCTACGACAACCGTAAGATATTGGTTAATCGAATTTAAGCGGGAGAGAACAACCGTCTTTGACTGCTGACTACAGAGGACATATTTAAGAAAATATTATCATTGTCGAGAGAAATGAAATGAAAAAACAGTCAAAGCATAGAATTGTACTAACCTAACCTTGTACCAAAGAAGGCAAAAATCGTCCTATTAGCCGCAAAGATCATGACTACCACTTTTTTGGAATGCGAGGGCATTATATAGATAAATAAATACACGTATACGAAAATAACTATTTTTTTTCAATAAACGAGTTCGTATCAAGCAGCCCTCGTACATGCTTGTCGATTACGGCTCATCCTTATATTCTTTAGTACGTTACTAATGTGATCTGGCCACTCACTTTTACGACATAAATTTCCATAATCCGTGATCTATGTCTACCCTTTGGGTAAGCCGCATGAGCGCATATTTCTTTAAATGTCATAGATTATTATTACTCACTTGCATATATCCATCTCTCTCCTTCTCAGGTTTTCTAGGCAATGCCGGAGAGCGAGATAGCAACGAGGCGCGATTGTCACTCACAGGGCTGCAATGAACAATATGTAACATTTTATAACAGATACAAGACTGGGCAAATATTGGGGCTCGAGACAAATAAGAGAGAGAGAGAGAGAGAGACACTTAAACTGTATAACGACACATAAAAGGTCCAGTTCTATTCCTAATAGTGTATTCAAAATAAGGCACGCAAACATATTGTTAAATCATTTGCCATTACTTGGCGCGGTGGCATAAGGTTATTGAAAACTTGGTGCTGTTCCATCTGATGAGGATGAGGAGAAGTGAGAGTAGACCTCCGGATATCCAAAACTATCTCCACTACTCTCCAGTTTTCCTTGAGGTTGTGATACTCAAACATAATCTTTAACAGAATTTTCTTATTGAGCACAAGTAACGAGGGGTATTTCTGTTTTTCATCAGCGACGGTGCTCAATTAACATTAAATGTTTAAAAATGTACTACACAACGGGAAAATAATATTTAAATATCTTTTTTTTCACGGCAACCTCTTTGTTTACATTTAAGTCTAATTCTATGATTGGGTATAGCTAATTTTCCGTAGATCAGCCTCTCAGAAACCGGGCGTAGCTCAGTCATTATTATCCGTCTTTTTTTCGCAATAAGCGAACAGTATATTATCAATGCGTACTCACGCGGGCTCGATGATAGTGTAGAGCGCGTGTATTCTAGCGTGGAGTATTGGCCACGCCTGCAGTATGGTGGCCGGGCATCGAGCGGGCACACGACTGCGCTCCAATAGTCCATACAGTATAACCTGGAAACAAAATTTAATATTAAGGCTTTACTAGTATATCGCGCGAAATGTATCATTAATCTAAAATTGTTTTTTTTTTTACTATGCAAGGTAATAATGTACTTTGTAGCTTAATATAGATATTTATCCGTCAAAGACAGTGATAGTTCCTAGAGGAATGATTAAAGCTATTGTTGTGTGTCGGCCATTTATTTCATTTTACTTAGGCCGCATGGCAGGCATTTAAAAAAATAAACCGTTTGTGTCTACACAAACGATTTTATACACACTTATGTAAGCACTTACACTTAACAAAACAAACCAACTTAAACATAATAAATGTTTAAGTTATTTTTATTATACTTTAAACATAATAAATGTTTAAGTTATTTTTATTATACTTTAAACATAATAAATGTTGTAGTTATTTTTATTTAGCGTGCAAGTATAGTTTTATTTTACAGTGTTTGTGATAATAAAACATAAAATATCATTATTTAATAGCAGAAGAGGTTCACTTGATACCAAGTGACCACTACCCAGAGGCGACATGCTAATGTCTAGCATTATACATTGCATACTTTTAATGGACAGAGAAGACCAGAAAAAAATATCATCTGTATACCTTTTTATCCCCTCCCCGGTCAAATCATTTTCCTCTTTCAAACCCATTCATATTAAAAATGGATGATAGGGGAAGAGTAGTAGAATTAGACTGTGAGGTCATAGTATTCTACCGGTTGAGTTAGCCCATTCATGCAATACAAATAGATGTTGCAAGTTATACCACCGATAAAATTGACTTAGTTTAATTAAATAACTTGAAATTATAAGTAACTTTCAAAAAGATCTTATTGGTTGTAATGGTAACACTATGAGGTCTCCCAACGTTATTCTCGAAGTCGCCAAAAGAAGTATAAATTTAAAAAAGATTGTGGGAGAGATTATTAGAGCTTACCTCCCAAGGATCAGCGCCGTTAGAAGCACCGGCGCTCCAGCTGTTCTTTGTAGATGTTTCATCGTGTTGAATACCTGTAGTGTAACTTACTTTAGCCCATTACAGTTGTTAAGTATATAATATCGTTTCAATGGATAACAATTGTAGTGTCTCTTGTATTCTATATTATATTTCTTTGTTTTCGTATTAAATTATTTAATGTATTGTAATAATAACTGCATGGTGCGGGGCAGTTATATATAGACGTAGATTTATATACCTCCAGATACCGCGTTCCATACACAATACCTCAAAATAGGGAGTATGCTTAAAAGATCTAAATATAAATATTCGAGTTTTAAACATTTTTTTTCATGTTAAATAGGGTTTAGGCGATTATCCAAATCGTCGTTTAGATTAAATTGCACGACGGGTGAAACCGCGGAACTCAGCTTGTATAACATAAAAGCAAAAAAAATTATAAGGAGAACAGAAGACTGATACTAAACTTCACCACATCGCCATTTAACATCAAGTGCGATCGTGGTCAAGTGCTAGTTTATCAATAGCTCACCAGCGGTCCAGACAGCGTGGCTACGTTCCGCGATCCACACAAGGTCCGGTTGTCCAGATGCGAGCATGGCTTGCTTCTCAGCCGGTGGCAGCAGCGACAGACATTTCTCAGCGAAGAACGGCACGTGAGCATCCGCCGCGTCGATCAGAGCCGGCTCGTCACGCGTCAGTTGTAACTTCTCAAGAAGATACTTGATTTCTCTGCGAAAAAATGAATATTGATTGATTGCAGTATGATAATGCATTATGGGAATTTTAGATTATAAACATTCACTCATAGGTCACCTTAAGATGTGTACAGCCAATCTCCTCGGGTAGGACTTGCACTGACAGAGCATGACCAATCCCAAAGCTTCTGCGCCTCTGAGAACAGACACTAATGGCTCGTGCTTCATGGGTGTTGCAGCCACAGTGGCCACCGGTTCACCGTTCTTCCAGCTCGTTATCAACTGGAGAAGCATCCTGAGACCATTCTCCACTAGTTGTGGTGTTGTGTCCTAGAATATACATGATTATTAAAGCTATACGATGTCTATGGATGAACATACTGACAATTTAATAATACATAATAGTTACTACACGTTGAAACACGTAGAGTTGTGTCAATTATACTGTTGATTTTGTTCAAATATTTGTATGAAATATAACCTCTAAACGTTTAGCATAAACCTATGATCTGAAGAACAAATAATTTGTCTGAACAATTATTCTCAAAGTCTATTCTTCAAGATAGAATGTTATGTAACATAGTGACCTTAATTGTATATCATTTCTATTGATTCATAGAAACATTTGAGCCCATTGTCCAGAAGGTAGACAGGCTACAGATACAATTTTGTAAGATCCTAACACGCCTTATCCACTTTCCAATTATTTATCTATGGATATATTTCCGTCGAGTAAATATATAATAATGAATTTATCTAACCTGTACGTCTTTAGCAAGGAACTGAGTGAAGCCCGCGAGCACATCCTGCCTCCATTCCGGAAAGTCGACAATGAGGGTCTGGAGGCTTTGGAACGACAATCCTCGGAGCTCCTCGTCCATGTGGACGGTCAGGCGGCACAGAAGATCTACCAGCTCACTTGAACTCATACCCTCTGGGATTAATCTATAAGAGAACAAAATATTAAGCATAAATAAAATAATTTTAAACGCTCATCTGAAATTATTAGGACTATTCTTTTTTCAATTTCCATCCCATGTAATTTTTGTTCCAAATAATGGATAAAAAAAAACAGACAACAATCGATTGTTATACCATGTATAGAAATGATGTTAAAATACTAACCGAGGTATGGCAGCAACACAGGTTCGGAATAAATCAATCCTAGGCTTCCTGTCGCCCGTATTTATCTCTTGTTCTTTAGTCACATTCTGGGTGTTCGTCAACATCAAAGGCCTCCCGTAGTGTGCGTCAAGCGCTCTCAGTATCTCCACTAACACTCGCCGGACGTACGGGAAGTAAGCGCTCATTCCAATAGACCTTGCCGTCTCATCGGTCAGCATCTTATTAAGAAAGGTCTTCTTAACCCTCAAAGTGTTACCAGAAGGTAAAGTGCCCGAAGTCCGCGGCATCGGTGGTTCGCCTTCCTTCTGTTGAAGACTATCAGCGACAACTAAAAACGCCCGAAGCCCAATAGACATTCTTTCTGGTGTCATTATTATCTTGATCGGTCTTCCCACCATGAGTAAATCGAATACTATTTCTCTCATAGCAAAATCGAGACGTTCCTGAGCTATGAACTGAATTATCTTGACAAATATGTTCAATGGGGTGTCACGAGGGACAACACCTTTGGATCCTTTCGGGAACAGAGAGTTGACGATGCTTTGTAGCCGGGAATGTGTGGCCGAGTTGCTCTCACACTTGATTCTTATCATATAAACCCATAGTAGACGGTATAAAGCTTCTAAAATAGGAAAAGGAGAATACATTCATAAAATTTATTGAATATTTATATAATTATTGTCCTACAACTATTATAATGCATTAATATTATACCTATAAGTACAGATTTAAATGTTCAAAATTACCTAGAGCCACCCGGCACATCTTGGGATCCCTATTCTTGAGGTGGGATAGACACATAGCCAGGAAGCAATGCCAGTTAGCTAAGAAGAACTGTTTCTGCGACACACATAGCAGACAAGTCACGAGGGGGAACAGCGCCAATCGATGCTTAGATTTGGTGCTGGCATCCAGCGTGTGACTGTACAACATTTCAACAAAGTTCTTCAGGCACGGCACATTCACTTCATTTTTCACCGTCTGAAATACAAATAACATACTCCAGTACCAGCTATGAAGTTCCTTATATAAGAATTGATATACAGAAGCAAATTAATACATTTTATTGTCACTTTTAATCAAAGGTAAGGTAAAGGTAAGATATGGGCAGACTAACTTTATTGTTCATGGTCAATGATTACTTCTTCGTTTGTATACATACAACATTTTTTTCTGCATTTAACCAATTTCAAATCAAATATGTTCTACCTAACTGTCAGTGTGCATCGGTGAACCTTTTTTAATCCTGACTGTACATCATATTAATGTATATAATATAATAATGTAGTAATAAACTCACAGCAGCAACTGGGACTAATATCTCAACAAATAGTCCAGCTAGAGCGTGTCGTATGTCTTTGTCTTTGACCTCAAGGAAGTACTGAGCGCACTCCTGTAGAAATTGAAAGGATGCCTCGAATTCCTCAATGGGCACCATCTTGACTCGGAAGAATTTCATACCCATAAGTAGGGATATAATACTTTGTGTAGAGTGCGGGGATGGCTCGCGAGATTTCAAGTCCTGTCAACATATGAAATTATAATAAAATATTAATTTTTAAACTTAGCAAATTACATTGACTTTTTATAGAAATTTGATCTAAATACCATGACTTCATTAATTTCGTCCTTTTAGATTGAATGTAAATTAAGATAAAACAAATGACGAACAAAGTATCACTTCAGAGTTCTTAAGGTCGGTGTATTTGAGCGATATTTCTTAGTCCAGCACTTTTGTTGCTCTAGGTCCTTACAACTGCAATAGCGTTTTGTCATTGAGAGTTCTAGTCACGTGAGAATAGGTCCTCAATATGGTGAGATGGAACCTCAAAAGAAGAAATGAGAGACCAAACACCCCCATGTAGTGAGTAAAACTACGCGCTAAAATTGTCAAAACTGACTACACAAGAAGTAGTCGATATCATAACATATTTAAGGCGACAGTATGATAGTCAATGAACATGTTTAATACAAAATAAAATTTTAATTATCGTTATTTGTAACTGGTTTTCCTGTTACTTTGTAAACAACACAAGTTTTACCAGTTATTTGCTATAGTTTACCCAATTATTAGCATGCTGAACTCGTAGGAGTAGAATTGTTTTTATAACCTTTAAATAAGTCTCTCTCTGTGATATTACTGATATCATACATTAGTATGATATCAGTAATATCACAGCTCATATCGATTTTTCATTCATTCTGTTTATTCTTTAACCGTTAGCCGTTGATGAGGTCAAACGAAAGTGCACTCTTTACATTATTGCTATTCATTTGATTACAAAATATCTTAAAACATATTAAATTTGATGCCTAAATATATATTAAGCATTATTATGAATTTAATTTACAAGTGCAGAAAATAGCTGTTACTGGTTAGTGGGCAATTCTATGAACATATATAAAATATACCAAAACCGTTGCGCTAGTTACCTAATAATGTAGGCAGGAACTACAAATTTACAATCCAACATTCAAAGCTATAGCATATAGCGATAATACTCTCATTATATGAGAGTATTATCGCTATATGCCTTAATCTCATTAAAATGTTTACGTCGCCAATGCTTGAATACGATATATGATAAATATTGACCTTGAGTTCAGCTGTGAATCGCTTGCGCACGGAGGCAAAGCGTGACTGCGCCAGCACGCCAATAACTTCAGCATACAGATCAGCTATTATGTGAACATTCGCCGCGTTCGGGTTGGATTGAAATCTAAAAATAATCATTAAGCTAAATTATCGTTGAATTATAATTCATATTATATAAATATATAATACAAATATGTTATATATAAAACAAAAGAAATTTAATTATCCACTTAAATATTATCTATTAAGATTTTTTCTGTGTTCTCATCTTCCATAGATTTTTTTTAAATGTATATTTGCAGTGCAAAAGGAGTTTTTATTTGCATTATATCGAGGTATACGAGAGCTGTTTGTTTACATAGTCACAAAGGAGAACATCAGTTATAGCTACAATAAGCCATCCAAAAATTTGGTTTTCAAAAGTGATTAAAATAAGCCTCTGTGGTGACAGTAACTTCGTCATTTGATTCAAATCGCTAACGACCTAAACATTTTTTCAGGTGGGGAAACAAAAAAAGTGGCACGGAGCCAAATCTGGAGAATATCGGGATGAGGCAGCAGTTCGTAGCGTAACTGTGTTAAGCAGCCACAACTCTGGGCGAATGAGCTGGTGCGTTTTCGTGATAACTTGATTTAAATGGGGTCCTGTCCTTTACGCGGCACAACGCAGCATTAAATATAATAATTTGGCATTGTATTGCCCTGTTATCGTTTTCCCTTTTTCTAAGTAATAGCAAGTCCGCCCGGTACAATCCAGTGCTTTGAATGCTCTTTCATTTCCGGGGTGTAGTGATGAACCCACGATTCGTCTCCGTCCGGTTTAATTCAGCGGTCGGCTAAAACGATATTTAAAATTTTCTTAACCATGTCCTCCAGTCAGCTCAATCAGGCGTCCTGGGCGATCCTCGTCAGACTGTTTGTCCCCCTGCTTAAATTAGGTTAACCAATATCTGATGTTTGTAGTAGAAGATGTATAGTAATCTTTTTTAATTTTATTTCATCGCAAGTTCTAAAAATAGGAATTATAATTACAGACCGATACTGTTCTTTTTCTATTTTAACAGTTTAAGGTTCACGCATTCACGGAATCGCTGAGTCACATTTAGAAAACGGGTACTTATCAAACAGCCCTCGTATTGAGCGTATTGCATAATATAATTTAACTCACCCTTCTTTATAGTTGAATCTCTTGAAAGCCAGAGTTTCTATGTAGTGCACCAGATCTTCGTGACCCGGGTGGAAAGGCAACTGACGAAGGACTTCGATCAAAGCTAGACAGAAGAGAAACTCTACGGCCAGGTCCCGTCTCTCGGCCTGCAACTCCTCGCTACTACGTTCAGTCGTCTCTGTACCAGCACCACTTCCCGCTACTATGTAAATTATGCTGCAATCAAATTGTGAAGAAAATTGTAAGCAAACTGACAACCAATGTTTTAAATAATGTTATTCACTATGTTGATAATAAAAGACCAAACTAGACTGAAGTCTAGTTTTTGGTGGTACGAATTGTTAAATATATGCGCACGCCTGTTACCCAGAGTGGTAGGCAGAGATTATGGATTTACATTTAGCGCGATTCTGGCACACCTCTCTCACTTCTTCTACATCTATACATCTACGCATACAAGCTCGCCGGTTACGGGTACTCCTTATATCGCCCTTCTTTAGTATGTCACTAATCTGTTCGTTATAAGGTCTCCTTGGACGTCCCCTGTCAACACTGCCACTCACTTTGCACAAATTTATTTCGTTACTCCCCCTTCATTTATCCTCTCACGGAATAATCTATTCATAAAATTCCCTTCTCATTTTGAACGATTAATATTACAAGACTCGGCAAACTTATCTTGAATTTGGTTACTATTCATATTCAAAATTCGAATGCAATCAGTCTAGACATAAACCTTGAAAGCTCATTATTTGTCTTATCTCACCTTTTGTTGCGTGAATCGTGTTGAGGCTTTTTTGCTTGCTCACTGAGCTGTGGTGAATCAGCCATTTGGCGTTCGAGCCAGCCAAATAGAGCTCGGAGCAAGGAAGGTAGACAATGCTCAGCGACTGTCCCGAATGCTGATAGAATTTGATCAAGTTGTGGATCTTCACCACGCTGAAGTGTTTTGTTCAGTGGCTTTTCCTAAAATAATAGCATAAAGTTATTTTTATAAGTACAGTTAAATACAAACAACACATTCTTTGAAATGACAAATGACATACCAGAGGTTCAGCCATCACAGCTTCCATTTTCCTTTCTGCTTGAACCGTGAATTCCGTGAATAACAGCCTCATGACATACTCTCCCGGACGAAGGTCCATATCTGTGGGTGGTATGATGGGGCCTTTGTGAGGGCCCCATGGCAACATTGAGCCTGGAATGAAAAATATTGTTTGAAATAATATATTGTCTGAAAATATGTCAAATAATTTAATTCCTAAATAGCCGCCTTTTTAAATTAATAATAATTATGCACCATCTGTACACTACAATTTATTACAAAAGTTATCCCAGGTACGAGAAACAATAATGAGTTAACAAATATTATTTACTAATTTATGTCGAGTAATATCAGTCTATTTCTAATATTTTTAATATTTGTTCTTCTTTTAAAATCAATCGGTATTGAAATTATATCTAGGGAAATTAAAACTGATCACAATTCACTGATACACTTTGGACTGTTAATATTTTCTAGAGTTAATTGTTCTGTGCTCTGTGACAGAAGGCAAAATGTATACAAAAACTGAGATAATATACAAGGTTGAATAAGTTGAACTGTTTATAGTCTCTGTGTATATTTGTATACATACTGCAAACATATATTTTACAATTACTTCTTGAAAATATATTATTCATAGATATTAATAATTATTTTGTATTTTATCTTCTGTTTTACAATAGTAATATTTTATTTAGTAAGTTCAAATCATAATTAAATAATACAATGGGTAATATTGTTATTGAAAATAAAAGAAATATGATACTGATAAATAAATGTAAAATGCTAACCTCTTGTGGAGATGATCGATGCCAATGAGTTGCCGACATTGCGCCAATCGTTGGCAGTTAGTGTTGGCGCTGACCTGTCCTGCGAGTTGTGAGTGTCGGAGACACTGGCATCGTTGCTGAAGGGCATCGGAGCTTCACCATCATGGGCTCTTTGTTCCGATATCACACTGCCCTCAGACTCAGCCTCGCTCGACACCATTGATGATGGAGTTTCCTCCATTCCTACATGTAAAAATATAAAACATTAGATTGATAAAAATAATAGTAACACTAAAAATTGTTTTAATACATAAAGCCTTCATTATATTGAGGTGCTCAAAGTTAAAAAAATATATATTAATAATAATAATAGTATTTAAACGTTCCATTATCTTCCAAGTCACGCCTAACATACTTCTAAAGGATTGCATCTCAATGGCATGCTTTTCCTGCCAAACCCAGCTCTCACTTCCATACATTAAAGTGGGGACTAGTACAGCATTGTGATTTACCAGACGAGCCTTCATAGACACAGTCTGACTCCTGTATCTATAGCCCCATTCATTTTATTTCCCGCTTTTACTCGTCGTTCAAAATCTGTAACATGCCTACCATCTCTACTAAACATACACCCCAAATACATGAACTCTTCCACTTCTTTACCATTAACATTTATTTCAATTACTGTCTTGCTTTGTTCTCTTTCAAACACCATCACTTTCGTCTTATCTACATTCAACTTCGTACCTTTACCTTCTAATAAAACATTCACTACATTCAACATAAGTTGTAAGTCCTCTGCTGATGACCAAACACAACCTGGTCATCGGCGTACAAGAGCTTAAACAGCTTTCAAACAATCATCTATAAAGAGATTAAACAGCCATGGTGATGCCACACAGCCCTGTCTTACACCTTTATTCATGCTAAACCAGTCTGAGTAGGCCCTGTTAATCATAACACAAGCAGTAGAATCCTTATAAAGATACTGTAACGCTTGTATTTGATCACTGTTCAACATTAGATTTAAAATTAGCATATTAAAATAATAATAAGCTTCGTAATATTAAACTTTTTAGTATCGTAAATGCAGATCACAGAGTTTATTAGGTCCAAAAAATGATAATGTATATGCTTATACCCATTTACCTAATATAATAGACATGTAAATATGGTATAAATTCACAAATGCTCGATCTAATAGATAAAATCTTAACATTAGCCTTTGTACTGTTCATTTATTAATTTTATTATTCTCAGTAGTATATTTAGTTGATATACATAGTAAGTTTGAATAAATTTTACCTGATGCATCTTCTGGATGGGTATCAGGTGAGGCAGCATTCATGTTATCCAATACATCAAATGTTATCATTTTTGTCTTCTGCTATGCATATAAAAAAGGTACAAAATTAAAATTTATGTTACACAAGTAATTTGTGTACAAGTTTATCTATATTATAAATCATCAATCAATCGCCCCAGCCCAGATAGCGCTAATTATCTTGATCCATTTTCTAACAAACTTCACTTGATGACCTGCTATTTCTAACAGAGCCAAGCATTACCAGGGCCCAATAATTAAGGCATGATGACCCGCTAAGTCAATAGGGATTTCCTAGAAATCTTATTGAATCGGTTGAGGGAACATGCATACACAAAGTGCCTTTGAGTATATAAATTAGGAAAAAGGAGCCAGATTGCTAAAATAATATAGACAATGGTGCTGGGTTTAAATTTATCTTTATCTTTTAATAATATCTATCTACCCAAGATATTATTAAAAGATAAAGATAAATTAAATATAGCTGAGTTTTAAACAATGATAGAAGAGATTTTTATTTCAGAAAGAATTTTTAATATTGGTTCATTAGTTTTTGAGTTGATCAGGAAATGGCAAATTTGCATCGACAAAAAATAATAGTTGCATATAGTCACAGACAATAGTCTGGATAAGGTCATAAGAGTAGAAACTTTAAATATTTGGCAACATTGTAATAAGTATGGATAGGTCACAACTAATTTAAGGAATGTTTAAATACACAACAATTTTCACAAAAGTATTAAAAAGAAATTTGGACCGAACACAATCTGACCAGTCCATCTAGTATGAAGTAAAAAAATGTCAATGGTTCATTACTTTTACTTCAAACAGGTTTTAATTGTATTTTGGTTATTAGGAATGGAATGGACTCTAACATATCATTTTAGATTAAATAATATGGTTCAAAAATATCTACAAGAATGTTAACCATAAAGCACACACCTAACATGATTTATAATTATGAAGAAACGGTGAGATTATTTACTATATGTATTTCTTTTAATTTATAGAAAAAAATAAAAATAATGATTACAATGAAGAATATTGATTTGAAAATTTTTTGACCTTTGCTGTGCATTATCTTTCAAAGCTACCTTGATCCAAACTCCATAATCGGGGATGGTTTTCACACAGAGAAACTTTCAGGTTTTATACTATGCCGAAGGTCAGAATGCCCCAGCTCTCATTCTATGAAAAGTGTATGAATTTTGAATGACGAATTAATTTACCATCAATTAACTCTTAATAATTGTGCATATAATAACTAACTAGTTCTTTTTTAAACGGTTTTATTTAGCTCGACCTGTACGGAATTTATTTCTTTATTTGGGTCAAAATTAGAAATTAAAATTAAGCCCCTTCCCGTTGTCAGATTGATATGAAATTTCGTACACACATTTAATTTAGATGACAATATAATATTCAGTGCACATAAAATAAAAACGATTAACTTACAAGTGTTTTTTTTTTTGTAATTATTCATTATTAAATTCTCTAACTGTATCTCACTTAGTAACTATTGTCATTAGCTAAAATTGTACAAACAACTAATTTTGAGTGATTGCCATTCTTTCAGGTAATAATTATAAACTAACTAATCTGAATGAACAAACTAAAATATATAAGTGGGTTCACCCACTTATATATTTTATTATCACACAATTAAGTTAAAACTCGCGTAAATGTTCTTTTCGGCACTACTGAGTTCTAACTTACACTACACAGCAAAATAAAAAGTCTTTTTTCATTATGCACAATTGCCTACAACATTAAAGTCCATTTATTGTAACTATTCAATAGACAGAACTACAAGCAAAAACAGATATATGTATGACTAGCTGTTGCCTGCATACTTCGCATGTCTCTCATTTTCTACACTGGAAACTTTAAAAGATCAAAATAACTCAAAATTATAGGTAACTAGTATCAAATAGTTGTTATTGTCAAAACTTAATACATTACCACTGTAACCGCTATTGTAAATGAAGGTTTTATGTACCTAGGGAACATTTTTATTTTCGGGATAAAAGGTAAGTCACACATTTCACTTTCTGTACCCGTGACATATCGCACACGAAATTTCACTATGGTTATTTAAGTCCTTATGGAGTTAAAAGGGTAACAAACACAATAAACTCGCAATATAATATCAGTTAGCATAACTTCAGACAAATAAACAAGAGACACATAATAATGTTCATCATAGTGTATCTTTTGGTTTCTTATTACTTTTAGGTTTTATTTCAATGCATACCTATAGGTATTAGATCATCTTCAAAGTATAAACAATGAAAGAATGATGATGCTTCTATAAGCAACACTATATTGCCACACAAAAAATTCCTGTTTTTCTACACACAACACTTAGTACATAAGCTAAATATAGTCACTATCAACTTATTGTAACATTTTTGTATTTTATAAATTAAATATTTGAATGTGCCTTCATTCATATATTTTATCCTCTTTTTGCAAAAATAAGAAAGCATAGCAAGCAAGCATTCTTATATGTTTATAAGAGGTCAAATCGTTTTAGTATGTTTGGATGGAAGAAAATGGTACATTCGTAGGCAGTAGTAAAAAAACTCCAAGTGATATATCTCCATAGAATATTGGTCCCAATGGTAATGGAATATGTTTGGTATGCTATAACATATTATATTTTGACAACAACTGTTTGATATATTTTACTTATAATTCCATGTCATGATTTCAGATGCAAATACCCATTATGAAAAAAATCACAGAAAAATATATATATATAAAAATACAAATGGGTGCAACAGTCACAAGTAACAGCTAGTAAATAAATAGATATAAATTGCAAAAGCAAAAATAAATACTATTTATTTACACAGAAAAAAAATGCACCATTTCAAAAGATACATAAGCATACTTCAGTGCACTACCTGTCTAAACTTACTTTAGGTTTTAAATTGGAACATAAATAAAAAATGATTTAAGTAGTTTCATTCATATAATTCCAGAGTGGTTACATAAAAAAGTTCCAGAAGTATACAAAGATCTTGAATAATGCAGATGCAGAGTGATTGTCAATACAAGAGTCAAGATAGTGTTTAGGATTAAAAAAATCTGGTAGAGTGACTACGGACAAAATTTATCTTTTGTTTCATACAACATTTCTATATAGATAATCTATCATTTCAAAATAATTATTTAATTTAAGGAATTAATATTTCACTTAAAAAGAAATTGTATGATAACAAGAAACTGAATACAGTTTAACCTGGATAACTGAGAGTTTAAGGGACCGCAATCTATTTTATTTTTAACTAATCAAAGTTGCCAGATTATAGAGGTACACAACTAGCCATTATCACTTACAAAGGTTAGCAGTGTACAAATGAATTTGTGTTTTGTAAAAATAATAGAGATTTCTGTTTGGTGTGATCCTGGCTCTGGCTTCTTCTACATCCATATATCTAGGCATACATGCTTGTCGGTTACATTAGCAGTTGTTAGTTGCGCATTGACAATTATTTAATTTACATTCATAAAACGAAAAGGAGATTTATAAAAGAAACAAAGGTAGTGAATAGGGCTTTTGATCAGCATTTACAAAATAAAATATGCAAGTAATTTTAAAATATCTAATAAATAATTGTAAAATTTCAAATGAATCATCAGAAAAATATTTAATTGTAATTATCTCTTTGCAATTGTTAAAACATATTTGGTAGTTTTATTCTATAGGCATTTAATCTCCATATAACACACTTAGAATCATGCATTGGAGCACACTCTCAATTGAATCATAAATATCAACCAAGTTCAAATTGATTAATGGTCATTCACTCCATGTACAACACAAGATAAGAATATATATCATAGAACATATATAGGTTTGACTTATGAAACTTATTCCCGTAAATAAAAGGTGATATAATTATAAACCGAAATAAGGAAAACTTGCAAAAAATATTGCATTTCAAGATCAAGAAATTGAAGATTATACTTTTATGTACATGTACTTTGATTTCAAATATTAATCGTGTTTTAAATACTGCCGTTTTTGATTGTAATGTAATTGACGATGACAATAAATTAATATATATCAGTACTAAAATAACATGCAGATATGAAAAATATTATTGCTTGAACAAACGCATGAAGTGTTATATTCACAATAATAACATGTTATTGAAGCTTGAAATATCATTATCATGTAGGTGAAAAATTTATAAAAAAAAAAGTAAATTGTTATGAGTATGAGACTTGCCTTTTTCTTTTCAGCAAAATATACCACGTTTTGAAATTATTTTCATCGTACTCCAATTTATGGTTAAATTATGATATATTAAAACACCTCTTTCTCACAATTACTCATTTTCACATTTATCTTGTATCGTATATAATCTCGTTTGACATATTTAAAAACTAAAAATGTCATCTGATATTGTTGCCATATTTCGATTTATAAAACGCAATTTGATAGATAAAAATTGTCTATCGGGTTTCTTTCTTCCTATTTTTTAACAGAATTAACCATTAATGATAATTACTAAATCAGAAAATTGTATCTTAAATTATATCTAATAATTAAGAATGATTTATAAACACCATACATTTTGAACTATTAAAAGAAAAACTGCATTATTGTCAAGTATTGAGAAAATGTCAATTGCAATTAAATATTTGTTTGATGAAGAAAATAGCTTAGTCATGTTGTTTTGACAGAGGTATGTTAACTATTACCAGATCACCCGATTTTTGGCTGCTCAAGCGTCACATGAACATCTATAATACCACACTCCTGCAATTTTACCTAAATGGATTTTATTTATAAGCCGATTGAGATAAAGCAAAGAATAAATGTTAAATGAAGCTTACCACAATACATTAGTGAAAACCGCACCCAAATCGGTTAAGCTGTTTCTGAGATTAACGGTTACAAACGCGCATACAAAGAGACATACAGACAAAAATTCTAGTAATCATTGTTTTGGGTTTTATTGCGTTTATGAAGGTCCCTAACAATAGTTTTTCTCAAATATCGTCCATGTACAGAAAGCGATCAGTTACATTTTTATTATATGCATTGATAAACAACATACTACGATAGATTTCAATCCGCGGAAATGCAGAGCTACCCCCCAAACTTTCAAACGTTGGAACGAACTTATGGAGATTGAGTAGCATATATAGCCATAAAAATAATGTTCCTGCATTGTAAACGGTGTACTTCATGCATCTTTCCTGCGCAATATTTAAATTTATGCCTCCTAGCATCGATACGACGACAATATTGTCGTCTTGAGCCGATTTTAAAATACCTATTTATCTCATGGTTGTCTGTGACCGATCCCAACTGATAACAATATTTATTATTCTACTTTACATTTTTATTATTCTTAGGATGTATTTTATTCTTCCTTTGACGCATAACAATGTAGTATATACTTATACAGTTACATTTGATTAACAAATACTAGTAGATCGGAGCTGGGCGCAGCGTTGATCTAAGCGGCCTACATTGGATGCCCGGTCACTTGTCCTATTAGCTCAATCCTGCCAACAGGATATCGTTTTGTTGAAACTCGGTCACAGGAGCGACTAGCCTACGTTTACGAGCACTGTAGTATATATAGTTAGAATAATCTGCAATAGGGTTAGAATTTTCGCATTGTGAAAAATGATTTGAAATATTATTGAAGTTTTTTGCTTCGATAAAGGGCTCATAATCTGAACAAGTCGCTGTAATCCTATAGCTCTTTTGTAGGGAAGTTTCGAAAGACGCATGAGCAATAAGTACAATTTATGAAAAATTATTCATGTAGTATTGATATGGAAGAAGCGAGAGATACGTGTGTGCCAAGACAGCTAAAATGAAATAGTGTGCGTGCCTGACTGCTTATTTGTTAGACGTTACATTTAAAAGGCCTTAGAGTTTGATAACTCTTAGGTATTTTATGTTTGTTACCTCAGAACTCCGCTCCTGGTAAACCGTTTTCGATGATTATTTTTTTGTTAGTTCGACTCCAAAAATAAATATGATTAAGAATTGATTCTTATGTTTAATTGCGTAAAATTATTTTATACTTTTGAGTGCATTTGTTGTTTTTGAATACAATTTTTTGAAGTCGGTTTTGTTTTTGTTTAAAAGTTTTTTTTTTTTGTAACGATCTCGTCGCGCATTCATCAGCTTAATTCCCAGAGTTCCTAAAGAAGTTTTACCTTGAAAAAAAATGAGGTAACATGTTAAAATGCAAACGTGTACGAGTATCGGTTGCGACGTATACGACTAGCGATCAATATAATGAACACTTCATCCTATCAACCTACATTAAATAGGGAGGCCAATAGAAGTTAAAATTAGGAAATAATTGCAGCTGGAGGGCCATAATATGAATAGATGTATAGTTAAATTTAAAGGAGAAATTTTCTCAAGGAACAAAAAGTGATCAGACAGAACCACTCTTCATGATCATTCTTTCATACAACACATTGGATGATATTTGGAGGCATCCAGCTTCAAGCAGTTCACGAGTCTTTTACTCCAGCCTCCAGTTCTCGATTCTTTTCCGCTGTGTTGCAATCTTAAAATGCTAGGCTAGACGGCTAGAAGGCTAGACGCGGCCTTACCGCGGATTTCCACTGACTCGTTTCTCTCTTAAATAACTGAGACGACCATATGTTTTGTGTGAATGTCTTCGGCAGTGTAAACCCACTTGCAGCAGCATGTAAGCAACATTCGATAAATAGTAAGTTATAAATTGTATTCCTATCTTATTGTCCCTTGTAACCTAAATTCAACTAAACATTAAAAACAATAATGCCTAACGTAAGGGTGACATAGTTACTAACAAGATTGAAGTGTCGCTGAAGTTTATTGCACTATTTACGGTCTCACTTGAGCTTCTAACTTAGAAATGACGGAAATTTTCGCAACTGACACTTTAGACTTAATAATAAACATATTAAAACTGACTTGACTACTGCAACTCACTATTTCAAACTTGAGAAACTTTGGATAAGAGAAATAAATGATAAAGATTAGTAAATTGAGCGCATAGCCAAAGCCTCCAAAGATAGTCAAAGTCGTGCTAATGGCATATGTCTACAGAAAAAAAACCCAGGCAGTCATAAGGACTGCCGATACGCCGACCGACTCAAAATAGGTGGGATGGCGCGACAACCGTTTAAAAAGAAATAAATAAATACAACAAAAATAAACCCTTGTATATTAATATCGCCCACGCCCGTAACTCAGAGGGGTAGGCCGAGATCATGGATTTCCATTTGGCGCGATCCTGTCACAACTCTCTCGCTACTTCTACCTACATACATAGGTGTATACATGCTCGTCGGTTATGGTTGCTCCTTATATCGCCACCTAGGGCGTACACTACCTGCCACTCACTTTTGCAACATAAATTTGATTTCTTATTCTCTCTTCATTCATCCTTTATCTGAACAATAAAATTCAAAATTAAAACCAACAAAAAATAAATGAAAGAAATTTCGTTGAAAGAAAGCATGTTCCTGACGCATATTACTTGTTGCGCATGTTGTCCACGCTTCTATAAGGTATTCCCCTACCAAAAATTTGACAGGCATCATTTCGTTATAGACATGCGTCACATTCGTACGAATAGTTTTGAAACCTCCAATATATTTTTGAAAATCGCTTACAATGCGTACAATAAAGGACGTATAGTCAGCGTCGGTGTTTGCTTCAAATAATGTCGTTCGTATCTTCAAGAGTCGGGTGAATAAATTACCACTAAACAAGTTCATACCACCAGATAGGTTCCGTAATAATCATTCATTATTTACATTTGACATATTGCTTATGATACTAATACGTGAAACAAAAATCATGTAACGTACGTACATATATGCACCTATTCTACACACATATATATATACACTCGTAAAAAGTGTTTGGAAATCAAGTACGTTTTAGAGTATTGTCGCAATGGAGGTTTATTATAATTTGGATCGCTTTTGATTCTGTAAGTTTCACTATTTAAATTGAGATTTTATTTAAATTTCGAAAGATAAAATCACCTGTCAGTTAAGATTTCTATAAAACGGTGTAATGGCGTTTTGACAAAATCATTACAATTTCTACATCGGAATTGAAAAAATTACATTAATAGTGAGCAACGACGTCATTTAACCTGAGGAGAGATGATGAGAGTATTCGGGATATTGGATGCTGGTTGCAGGCGATGGACTGTGGCCCTCGCTTTTGTAAACTATCATGGGCATCGTAGCCGAACGACATGGAGGACGTCCTCGCATCACCACTCGCACACAGGACACGAAATCTTAGCATGACCGCTATGGTGTTTGTTACGAGGCTCCACAGTTCTTCAGACTTGTTAATAACAATCACATCTGAAATCATTAAAACGAAATGCAAGACCGTTGAGAGTCCCACCTATAGCACCCTTCAGTCGGTGGGCCGTTTACAATAGCTCACGAACATAGAGATTGCTAGGAATGCTAATGAATGTTCTTTTGGTATGGGGCCGGATAGAAGACGTAGAATTTGCAAGACTTATAGACATCAAGAGCTTTAAGGATTTTGTCAGGAAGTTCATCTATATGGTGGAGGAATAAGGACCGGTGTTTTCTTTGATGGAAGCAGCTAGTTGATATAGATCAGGCAACCTCAATGCTCAGATTTACGCGGACCTGATGGATTCAGACGTGAACATTTCTTTGCGAGGCGGGTTGGATGATTCGTTTCAATTACTGCACGTCCACCATGCGGGCTGAGTCGTAACACGTACTCTTCCCGAAATCGAAATCTACGTTGCGCCGTGGCCTGCTCATTCACCATACCTCAACCCAAATGAACACGCACGGGATATGTTAACGTGACCAGCCATGGATATGATTTTAAAGAACTATCATGGCAAAATATGGCGATTTTGTGATTAATGTTAAATCTCTATTTTTGACTTTATCCATTACATGACGCCGTTAACTTGGGTGAATACCCCTATTTCAAAATCAGCATTTTTTCTCAATAAGAAATACAAAATATAGAGGTAATTAAAAACTAAGGCGAAAAAAAGCTAATTTAGAAGACTACATTTAATAAATGAATTCAATCATATAAAAATAATATATAAATTATGTTGTAAATATTGATTGGATAACCACATCAAAAATTTTAAACGATCCCTAAACATTTTCTTCGTGTACGTGAATAAAGGATCGACAATTTGTATTCCCCTTTTTAGAATGTGTAAACGAAATGCGAATTCATTTATTTATTAGTTTAATATGAATAATGTATTTTCCATTCGTTTAATTTTTTCGAACCAAACGAAACGGTGCGAGTGAGCGAGCGAGTTGATTTCTACGCCGTGCATATTTGAAACCAAACCGGTCTGTCTGGCTTTGGACTCGGCAGTTGGTTCGTGGAGGCGCTGAGTGTTACACGGTTTTTTTTCCCGCGGATCTGTTTTCACTTGAAGAACCACGTGTAAGTTGAAAGTTTTGAACTTAACTATTAATTCGGTTTAAGTTCCTATTAATTCGGTTCTACATAAATTTTCTCGACACCGTATCGTCAGTATGGAAACCTGTTTTTGATTGCCAGGGTCTTAATTTTTTTCTGGTGACTATGAAACAGCTTTTAATTTAATTATAAGTTTGTTTTTAAAATTGTTCTTTAATTTTTTTAATTGTATCAAAAATACTCTTTTAGAAGTTCCTTTTAAGTTTTGTAGTTCCATTTGTGTTTTCAGTTAAGGACTAACTATAGACTTTTTTTAATTAGAATATCAAAATGTCCAAGAAGAGTAATCTGGAAGCTGCTTTAAGCAGCAGTGCCGCTAAGCCGTCGGAGTCAACTCCGCTAATCTCCAAAACGGTAAGCATAATTTTTTTACAACTTGCGGGTACTTTGATTTTTTACTACTGTGACGTATCTTAACCTGCTACCGAATCATTTTACAATTCCTTAGTAATTAAATATCAATTAAAGTAAATTAAGTGCTATTACAACACGGTTCTTTTTCTTTGATATTCATAATTGTTTTATTTTTTTGTCGTTCTTTAGATGACAGATTCTGGTTATGAGTCATAAAACATGCAATAAATCAATTAATACAAAAATCACAATTAATAAAAATGTGTCTAATATTGGCGGTAGGGCAAAAAATTTAAAAAAAAAAAACGATTTTAATCATTCTTTTACAGCGAGAAGAAACATTAATTATATTTTTATTAATAAATAAAATAAATACCCCCCC
>JWHW01026752.1:141985-154578 GCA_000931545.1 Papilio glaucus
CTCTTTCTAAGAGTATACTTTTTAGTTATACTTCGAATTATATTGATGTAGTGTGTATTTTTTTGATGAAATAAAGGTAGTTTTTCCAAAAAAAAAATGGCTTTTCATTTTCCACTTATCCTAATTTTTTCCAAAGCTAAAATAAATGATTTAATTGTACCAGGACTGTACAATATTTATGTTGCAGTATTGTATAATATATTAAAAGATTTTTCTTGTTTAAGCAATGGCCGCATTACAATACTCTAAAAATCTATTATGCTTATAATTATGGTAACAAAATAACGCACTACGGAATTGTATAACTTAAAAAGATCGGCGATGGAATATCACTATCTTCTATCTCACAATAACCATTTTTTTCTTTAGAACAATATAAAGACGCTGTTTTTTACGTATCCAGTATTGATCCTTATCCAAATAAATGTAAGCTTGAGTATTAAATATAGTTTATAATTGCCTTTTACACTTAACGGTCTATCGGATGGACGGATCTCGTCGCGCCCCGTGCAGTCGCCACTGTCCTAAATGTGCTTCAACAAAGGGATCGAATCGGGTAACCCGTACAACACTTAATACAGGTAATAAGGTAAAACAACAAAAAATTATTCTACAGTGGAACGAAGTTTGCCGGGTCAACTGACAGACAGACTGACTGTCTAATATATCAACGCACAGCACAAACTACTGGGCCTAGAGACATAATTTTCAGACATTTCTGTATATTACGCAGGCGATCATTAAAAAAGGATTTTTTCTAAAGGTCTAAAGCAAGGGATGAACTTTTGTATGGATAAATGTTTGTAATTCAATGCAAGTTGATCTGTATGATGAATCTCATTAGAAAGGGTTCAGCTTTAAATTACGGCGGTGAAACCGCGGGACACATCTAGTCATTTGTAGTATAAACAATGGAGCTATGTTTTAATCCCGCTCTTAAAAATGTGCGTAAAGATTTATAATTACGGTAGCTACATATTACAAGCCAAGTTACATATTGTAACATAATTATTAATATAAGTTAACAATAAAGTTTAGTCAACTTTAGTGCACGCTACAACGAGCCTTATCTTGGTATTGTTAAATTCGTGTGACATTGAGTCATTGAACATTCGTTATCTACTGGGTCCGGGTGTCGGGCTGTAGGGCGAGACATTAAGCCCGGGAGATCGAAGCACGTTGCACGACTTGCTTTTTAACAGCTTAGGATTTTTACCAACCTCTAAGTAAGTGCATTACATTTATATATTTCTCTTCATGAAAACCACTCCTGTTATATAAAAAGGTACTTGATAATACCATAATAATAATAAAATAATAAACCCTCGTTTCACATTTACACGGTTTAATAGTGCACTTGTTAATTATTAACGCTCCATTCAACTTTATTATTTAAATATATTAAAAGCTGTCAGCTAAAACTATTTAGATGATTTTGTTTTAATATTCCTTTCAATAAAATTACTTGCAAAATTACATTTATTGCTTTCATTAGATACGACATTTCTATAGCTTTTACAAAAGTTCTTCACGATAATCGGTCAAAATAATAATTAGATGAGTGATATATATTATATGATATCACTTGTTTTAAATACTACTTAGAACTTTTTTTTTTATTTATTTAAAATAATTTATACACAGTAAAAAGTACAAATGGCGGACTTAATGCCTATGCGCATTCTCTACCAGTCGACCACGCGTTAAAAATATACAAAAATAAAGAGGTGCAATACATAATAAAGTTATTTCAAAACAAAACATAGATAGTATTCACATATACATCATTACAAATTATCACTACATTAAAAAAAACTATTTATAACTATAATGGTTTAGTTTAAGTTTGAATCAATATAAATTTTGTCTTTTGAAATACCATTGTCCGTGGTCATATGTACAAGAAACTTGTATATTTTGTATTATAGGAACGAAGATTAGTCACAATGACGAGTAGCATAATTCGTATCGCATCAAGGATCAACAAATGCCGGTCTATCACCGCGTGCAGCAGAAGCAATCAGTACAGTACTGAAAATAAAGGTATATATATGATACATTATTTTCCCTGCTTAGCGCAAAAACACAACTTATTGGACTGTTCTAACAAGTATTTACAATATTCTGTCTTCATTTGCCTACTGACTTTAATTAGGACAGCTAAATTGTTAATCTTTTAGCTCGTAAAGAAAATCTTTAGAGTGGAGGACAACACTGTGAGAAATTCCTCAAGTGTGGGGAAGTCTGTAGAAATCTACCTTTGGGTGGGAGAAAAAGGGGTCTTTAAGAGCCCAAGGATAAAGTTTCAGATAGTATCAATAGCTGAATTTAATGTTAGAAGTAGTGGTAACACTTTGGTATAGATAAATTTTATTGAAAATTGGGGAAATATATGTATGAGTAGAATAACGATTTGGCAACACTTGTGTGTGTGAAGTGGCACGACCTGATACAAGCTAGACCGAAGCGATACTAAAAAAAAAACATTAAAATGGCGAGGATGTTTTCCTGCCATGTTAATATGATTTTTGTAGCTCACATCAAACACAATCCCCTCATCATCCTCTCAGTCTTCTTCTTACTCATCCAATATTTTACATAAAAGTTCGTCTCGTACATGCCAGTTTTCTAGATGAGAATCAGTGTCAAATAAGACAACAGTCAAAATATGATCTGAGATAGGCGATGATCAGTAAACGTCAAGTGAGCCACTTGCTTATTTATAAAACCTTGTCTCATATGACTGACGCACATTCTAATCACATTATTCATCTAAGTGCAATGTTTCGTAAAGTTGTTTATCTAGAGCTAGAACATAATTATCCGGCAATGCTGCGCGGCGATTGATTGATTACGACGGTTCATTGATTTTATTTGTTTTTGCTATATTATTGCGTAAATATTGTACTAAATACCTTTTAATATTCCTATAGTAGTTCAGTGTTTAAATGATTTCAAGTATCGTAAGTGCCAAAGTTGAAGACGGTCAGGATTTGTAACAAAGTTAGCGGAAAAGCAGCGTCTTGGGTTCTACTTCTTCTTCGTGGTCACTTCAAACTTGTCTGAGTGGTCGCAGCTGACAGTACCCGCCGCACGACATCCCGCCACCTTCGCCTGCTGGCCATTCGGACACAGTAGTGCAAGGGAGAACCCACCGCATCCCTTACTTCATCCATCCATCTCTTTGGGGATCTCCCCCATGGTATTGTACCTTAGACTTTCCCTTGCACAAGTTACTACGTCTTCGTTGTATGAAGTCGTTTCTACGTTAACTAACATGCCCAAATAGTTTAATGATTCAACTGACTGGATAGGCGCTAAGCTTGTCAAAGAAGGAGGCACTACATCTCCAGAGCGTCTGTTTCGTGAGTTTCGGTTTCCCGTAGGGTCCAAGGTTCGGTTGCATACATGAGTATGGGAACTCGCGTATACGAGCCTAACTTTTGTGAGCCTAACAAGTCGAGTAAAGAAAATATGAATGACTAGAAACATGACAATGTTTCAGGTCATCCATATTTTCTTTAGCTTATTATTGCACTTCTTATAGCCACATGCGGCTTTCTTCTTCATCTATGCAGCCTCATTGATTTGAGATAAGAGCCCCAAGGTAGATGTAAGATTTTATGACGTCGCTATTGCTATCTTGGGTTAAGCACTGTTTGTGGTGGTTATGGATCTAAATTGTGTAATTATTTAAGAAATTTCTACAGGTTGGATTAAGTTATAAAAGTATGTACGTAAGTTTATTATTATTCAATGGAAATTTTCTGCTTTGTGAATATTTTAAAGGGGGTAGATCTTAATTGTTGCTGGGGATAATTTTGATGTAGTAGACCCCTACTCTACCTAGACAGACGAGCTGACCTCTAACTGAAATGGAATTAGTAGGGACTCAAATGGTCACGGTATGGAACTCTGTAGTATCAATTGCATCAACGCTGTACTTTATTTATAAATGATTGCTTAAAATGTTTAGTTTAATAATCATAATATTTATCTTCGTGTATCATTTTAATTATATTTTATTGTACATAAATTTTTATAATTATTTGGATCGCTTTATCTCGAGGACACTTGTTAAATTCTGATTATCGTTTGCGCAACAGTTCTCAACCTCTGCGCTACGAATATCTGAACCATATAATTATATGGGGCATGCCTCCAGCGGTTGCGCAATATGTATTCAAGAACTGGAGATATATATGTTCCTTTAACCTCACATTTTTAATCGCGTAGTAATTTACTATACTTTGTACATGTGACCCACTTATATGAAATCCAAGCACATTGCTTAGGAGTATCACCCCTCTCTGCTTTGGCCATCCACACTCTATGAATATTAAGGTGATCCATGACGTCGAAAATGGTAGACTGGTTGCTGCTTTACTGTAACAGTAATAATTTCGGATTCTTTTTCAAATATACTATAGACGACTTGACTAATCTCGTGTTAGTAGTCGTTGTAAAGTGTTAGACTCACTTCCAGTTATATATGCATATCAAACAAACCCTAACAAACCCAGCATTTATCGCAGAAGAGGTTAAACAATGTATGAGCTATTGCGATTTTATAGAAAAATTCTTGCGTATTTATTGAATCCTTGTGCGCTGTGTTAATAATTTTAATGTTTATTACTATTTGTTTCTAGTGAGATACTATACTAAGAAGCATGAATGGGTGGCTATTAATGGAGACATCGGCACCATCGGTATTTCTCAGTACGCACAGGTAAGTTTTATAAAATACTAGAGACTCGCCCCAGCTTCACACGGGTAGCACTAACTAGCTACAGCCAGGATAACGTGCGTGAAATACACATAAAGTGTGACAACAGCATAGATGACAAAAGACTGAAATGTTATGTCAATAAACTTATACCGCCATCTGTTGAATATTATGGGAAAAAGAAATATCGTTTATTCTCTTTATTTCTTCCACTACCCATTACAGGTAGGTAACGAGTCTGCAACCTGGTATCATTTGCGTCCTTCTTATTAAAAAAAAAAACAATTCCTCAGTCCTTTTCGGATTATAAAATAAAAAAGATGATTATTAAACTCTGTTTATGAAGTAGCCAAATTTGGTCTCATGAGACCAAGTCCTCTAACCTCAGGGTCATAGCAATAGTACGCATGCACGAAATACATCAACAATTATATGTTACAAGATTCTCTTAAGTTAACCCATCGTTATCTAGAGTTGTGACAAAGGCCGGGTTATTCGTGTTTAGGTCAACGATAAGATATTCTTTTGTATTTTCTAACGAATTACATTTATCATTTATTAAATATTTAAATACAAATATACCCATAAATTTTTACTAAATATCGTATAGCATTAACACAGTTATTTATACCAAATATAGTAAATATTTAAGTGATGCCGGCGTTTTCTATTTCCTTAAAATGATATTGTAATTTGCTACGTTGATTATTCACAAAATTAATTACATTGTCTTATTTATCATTGTAAAAATACCTTATACAAAGTTCGCTTATACTCGCAATGTTGTTCTTCTGTATGCTATCAGAAATATTGGTTATTCTAAATCACAGAGATAGCTCCAGCAGCAGGAGAAGGTCAGAAGCTCCATCCATCAAACAGGCTAGCAACTTAAATGTTCTGATTATTTCAAA
Organism: Papilio glaucus; assembly: GCA_000931545.1. Taxonomy (NCBI): domain Eukaryota; kingdom Metazoa; phylum Arthropoda; class Insecta; order Lepidoptera; family Papilionidae; genus Papilio; species Papilio glaucus. The sequence goes on from JWHW01026752.1 coordinate 147,623, forward strand.
TGTTTGGTGTAAAGCTGTCATATGGAACGACTAAACGTATACTCTTTTGAGACATAATGTTATTAATTTCCAGGAAGCGTTGGGCGAGGTGGTGTTTGTTCAACTACCTGAAATAGGCAAGCAGATATCGGGCGGCGAAGAGTGCGGGGCCCTCGAGAGCGTCAAAGCGGCAAGCGAGATCTTTGCACCCATATCTGGAACCGTAAGTTCTGAAATAAAATAAATTTCCTCCAAAGTTTCCTGAGTTCTTGTCGTACGAGTCGTTGTTGTATTTTTTGTATGCTAAATATTAAGTACTTTTTGATATCGTCCCTATCCTGAACCAAAGAAAAAGAGGTGAAGACGATAACAAGTACTAACGGCGCCATGATTGAATAAATTTCTACAAAAAAGGACAATGTTGGAAATTGAAATTTAAAAATTGATTTAAAATTTAAGTGGACGTGTACGTAATAAATATTGTATATTAAATTATGATATTAAAATTCATTAAAATATAATATTTAATAATTGTGAAATTTGAACTAATTTAAAACAGTTGGAGAATTGTATTTAAACGTAATTACTATATTTAAGGGTCGTTTAGGTTAACAGAGCCTGTCCAGATGTAAAACTGCTATGGGCACAAATAAAGTCCGGAATCGACTATTCGACTAGTTTAGGGTTTAGAATCCTTTGTTGGGGTCCTTGAATTAACTCCCAGGGAAAGTAAAAGATGTGTAACAACGTAAGCCCGTTGTATCATAAACATATAGCTCTGCCTCTGCTTGTATATTTTGACATATTATTTTTTGTAAATGTCGACAAAAGCTATTGGCTATTTATGAACGAGCGGCTTAAGCATTTGAGTGCCCAATACACGACCTATAATTACGCTGATTCTTCTCTTACAGCGATAAAAGCTTTTAATTTCTTAGGTTCATTTAACACATTTTTTATTTATTTTTCCATACCGTACAAGGAAATATTATAATGAAACTAATAGTGGAATACAGCTAAATCAATTATTTTTCTATATTACTATCGAAAATTTTCAATGTACCAAAAGCCGTCTCCAAAATGGTGTAGTCAATATTTTTTGTTATTATTAAAGTTTTAATCAATTAATCAATGGCCTTTAAAATGTAATTTAATAAATGACAATTTAATAGGTGACAGAAAAGAACGACAAAGCGGAAGCCACCCCATCATTGATAAACAAGTCGTGCTACGAGGACGGCTGGCTATTTCGTTTGAAGGTGACCGGTACCGAAGAATTGAAGAAGCTGATGGACCAGGCAGCATACGACAACTACCTTCAGGAATCGCATTGATAATAATTCCTGTAGCATTTGTTTAATTAGTAATTTTTATTTTAAATTGTGTTATTAGAGTAATTCAAAACGAAAGAAAAAAAAACAACTGTTATTTATTTAATGATAAATTATCACCAGTCTACAAGCATGTTACAAGTTGCTGGCCTTCTCTTATGAAGAGTATGAAAAAGAGAATTTAAGGTGGAATTCGACCAGGATTCGATCTCGATTTTACATATTCAGCAGACAACGAGAAGAAACCAAGATAAATTCATATTTCTATAATGTAAATTTGTTCTATGAGGTAGATGCGACTCACAGAAAATTAGTGGAGAGCTACCGACTGCATACTTTTAGTTATTGGTTAAAATGATAAAAAACAAATAAAATAAAAAATATAGTTCGTAGTTCGTTTAGTAGAATAGTTCCAGTGATTCAAAAGATCTGTTCACCTCTTTAGGCTATGAGTGTGGTTACTAATTATCTCTTCAACGATTTATATTGTGTTATAAACTATATATTTTTTTATTTAACACAGCGTGTATCATAATGTATAAGACATCAATATATAGGAACATACAGATACGTTGCCTTGACATTTAACTCAATATTGAATAGTTCAGGCGTCGGGCGTTAGGGTAAGGAGGACACGTAGCGAAATACATTAGGACATTACAAAATATAATCTTGGATCGATAGTTCAGTAAGTAGACCGGCTTCATGTAACGACACTGCACCAAACACGTAGCGCGTATCCACGATGCAACCCGATTGCCGTCACTCTTCGTAGTGTAATGAGCGCTACCAGGTTCCCCGTTACACTAGGGCTTGGGGTTGTGTCAGAGTGAATGACAGCTTGAAGGTTTTAATCGTCAAATCACTCTCCATTCGGCCAGTCCCCGACAAATATTAGCAGTTACTTCCAAAAATAATACATCATCCTATGTTTAAGGGTAAGTTGTGTAATATAAACAAATTTGTTATCGAAAAAAACCACATTAGGATATATCTATTTTAGTAAAGATCATATATTTTTGTTTAAATAAAATTATTAAGTGTGTCAACAGTTATGTCATTATATATCTTTTGGAATTCAAAAACCAGAAGCACTTGAAAAGGGTCTTGATAAATTAATTTATATCATATATTACTTTTTGGGTAAATTCAAACACGTTTGTAAATCAATTACCAGTTAACATTAAGCAATTACCAATTAACATTAATCAGTGAGAGTGAAGTAATCTACAATCTTCTTCTTTTAGTTTAGGCTTTATTTTAATGCTGCCGCGCCTGATATTATCTCAATCAGCTCTCTTGTGATGACAGCTTGTCTGGTTCTATTGTAAAGCAGTGACAGTTTCCTGATCATCTCGTTTGCGTTCTTCGTGGCATTGTCCATAGCGGACATGCGCGACGACTGTTCCGAAGCGGCGCTTTGCTTTAACGCGTAATACAACAGCGCTGCAAGTGTCCATTCTGCATAACTCTCCAATTGATCTTCTTCAACGTCATCGAATGCATTCATGTTTGACGCCATCTGTTCATAAAATATTTGCATGAATTTTTTCCACAATATATACCAAGTCTTTAATTAGTGCTCCTCCCCGAAATTACCTACATCGCAGTGACTTGGATTCTGACGGTGCGTCTGGCCAATAAGTTAAAAGTGGCGAGCATTGTGAGACAGACGATCGGTGTTTCTTTAAGGCATAAATTCTCAAACTATGTGTCGCGAGCTATAATATTCAGTGGGCTCGTGTCGGTCGCTTTGCCGGCATTGTTGACATTAGAACATTCTAGCAATATGGCTACAACTACCTCTCGAGGACGGCAGGAAGTCGCTAGATGCGCTGCGCAGAGGACCGGATACTGTGGAAGACTTTGGGAGGAGCCCATGTCCAACAATGCACTGATTATAACCTGATGATGATACAATATAGATGGAATCTAATTAAATCTGTTCTTTCATAATAAATATTTCATACCGAGTAGCATCTACAACGCATTACCGTAAATCGTGTCAAATTTTTGCGACAACTTGTTGTCGTGGCAAACCAACTCCCATACTAATGAAATACAGAAGTGTAACGCGTTTATTGTTCGTCAATTTTAAATAGTTTTTATTTTTGATATGATAAAGAAAAAAAATACTTGAGTCTCAGCCATGGATCGTAGGGGACTAAATGGATTTGAATTATCCTCTGAAGGGAAACATGTCCAGCAACCGTCAGCCATGTTCGAAGATTTGCAGTTTGCCACAGTTGTGTTAAGTAGGTCTCTTTTCTATGACGTTTACTAGACTTTTGGCCATGGGCCAATGAAAACTACCAAAAATACAGTTAAATTATACCAGGCAGCATTCTGTGGCTAAATGTGACAGTGTGTTGTACTATTCAAGTGAATAATCCTAGGTAATGAAGTGCAGCGTGCCGTATTCATGGTTACCTCAATATTCTTCCTGCTAAATGCCGGTATAATTGTCGTCTCGTATTTAACGGGGGTGAAATATTTGTTGTAGTAGATTTCAGCTGTGTCGTAATCATAGCCGCAGTCGGTGATAGCCATGGCCACCGTTGAAGCGTCTTTGAAAATAGGACTTACGCGACCAATCTGAAAGGACAAGTAAAGAAAAAACTTTTACGTTTACTTCATATCTATATTTTTTTAAATATAAAATCAGTTCATTGTACATTCTTTTTAAAATATACCATACTAACTTCAATAAAAAAACGATATATTCTGATGTCTACTGACATGCTTCATGCCATCAACGACTCCGAGAATTTACTAGGTAAAGATGACAGCTCCACTTTTTAAATTGTTGATAAATTATTAACTTATGTAATGACTTGACACAAAAAGTATACCGATTATAAATACAATTAGCATTATTTTATGGGATTAAATAACAAACAACCAGTAGTTTAACTGTTCACCGTCGCTTATGAATTTTCACTGGACTGCACACAGGACTGCAGGTATTTAATAGTAGCAGCCGGCCTTTACGGAAGGGATATGATTATTACTTAAAGATTTTTATTGTAGAAAGCAAACGAGCAACGTGTCGCCTAAAGCTAAGTGATCACCACCGCCCATGAACATCCATAATATCAGAGGAACTGTAGTTGCGCTGCCCGCCTCTAAGAAAGGACTACGCTCTTTTCTTGAAGGACCCTAACTCGTATTATTTTGGAAATACCGCCGGAGACAAATCATTGCAAAAGGCAGAAGTTACGAGGAAAATGGTAGTGGAATGCCAACCATCAAGGTGGTGAGAATGGAATTTAGAGTTTCTACGCGCTAACGAAACTCAGCAGCAGGAATTGTTCCAAACAATTGTTCGGATCACTCCCAATGGTGAAGACGGTAAAAATGCAAAGGGAAACCCGTTCACAACACCAGTGAGTCAAGCCGATCAATAAGAGCTCGGTTGTTGACGATTCGGTTCGCATATTTTCTCGAGAAACCAAAGGCTTCGAAAGAAGCTCTCTATGCCTACACTTTTTAAAGGCTTTTTACATCCAGACTAACTGCCAGGGCCTCCCCTATGTTCTCGATTGCTGTCAGCTAGCTAGTTATGTCAGAGATCAACAGATGAGCGACACTGACGATCGCTAATCAGTTGATGCTCCTGTGAAACCACATGAGCTGGCAATTCATAAGAGATTCCATTACCTTGAAGAACAAATAGGTTATGGCAATAGGCGTGTAGTCGTTGCCAACTCAGGAGCACATGTCCTACGCACAATTGGAGGAATTTCTTCTAAAATACTGCAGAAGACAGATTCATTCCTCATGGCAGTTGTGCAAAAAAAAGTGTGAATGGTCGCTCGTAGGTTTTCGAAATTTGGCATATTTAAAGTGCCCAAGAAGAAGAGCACAGAAAGTTAAAATGTATTTATAATAATGGGTTAAAGAATCAATAAATTAGTCAAACCTTGAAGAACTAGGGTCAAATTTTGACGGGGCGGTTACTTATAAATTAAAATCACAAAGTACAACACACTATTTGCAAATAGGTTACCTGTTTAACGGATACGATGATATGCTTTGCATATGCAGACCGAAGCAGCGATCGTGCCTTGTCGCCTATGCAGACCAGCTTATGGTTGGGCGAATCTGCACCGCGTTCTGTTAGCGAGCGCCGTATCCGTCGAGCCACTCCGCTATGGACTCCCCCGCACAAACCTAGCAGCAAAAGCATTTCGGTTACTCATCTCAACCAGCTATGTGTGTACTTGGGTTATATTGTTAAAATAATAATCTTGGCTTACGGAAGAAAAAGAAGATTGCTTCCTATTGAAATTGCACTAGCACTAGAAGATTAGTAGCTGCTTTGCCAGCGTTTTAATGAAAAAATCCCCTCCAGAAGGTAAAGGATGGGTGAAGAATGGATAAAGAATAGATAAGAGTAATCAACTTCTGCATACTTTATTCACCAAGTGAAGATCGGATATACGGAACTATATTGTTACAGTTATTTCACTGTTTTTGTTTTTAATTTTATTTTGATACGTGCAACATCTTGGAAAATGAGAAGCTGTAAGAACGCACGACGCAAATGTATATTGTATAGATTAGTGACATATTAAGAAGTAGCGAGTGATACATTACCACCACATAACTCTGTGGTCTTCGGCGGTCGGCGTCGCAATAGTATTAATGCAATTTGTTATTAAATGTATAAGCTCATTTGCAGCATACCAATCGAGGCTTAATGAAACCTTGGTCACCAAGCTTCGCTCGACGTTGTACTTTTTTAAATGTATTATTTAGAAAAACATATGTATTTAGTGTTTAGATAGTGTGCCAGATCTTACAGAAAATAAAGAATAAACGATATTCTTTTAGGATGACAGGGGAAAGATTCCTATATAAATAGATACATGTATTTAAAAATTAAAACCTGTAGTGTTCGCAATTTTGTATTCGAAATACAATCATACTTGATTCAATTAATTGTTTAATTTTAATGACTGTATAATTTGATGTATTATGTCACTGTCAGTATGTCGTCCTTCATATTATGAGAATGAAAGCATTTCTTTCTACGCTGATCCACCGATAACCCTTTGAGGAGCGTTGTCGTATCAAGTTATTACAGCTCGTATGACACATGTATACTTTAACATTGCGTTGTATGTACGTTATCTATAATAAATTCCTCTAAAATATCTAATTTATCATTAAAATGTATAACCGCTATTGACGTGATACTAAATTGACGTTTTCGTAGAGTCTAATAATATACACATTTTCACGGCAAGATATGATTTTTGTAAACAAAGGTTTCTCACAAACTTATTCTCACATTACCTTATAACAATCATATCTTGCAATGAAATAAGGTAATTACATAATTATATTACTTCACCGTATATGGTAATTGTTATACATATGCCTATATTTATATATAATATATAATAAATCCTGATTCGATAATTGCTTTCCGATTGATTCATGATTTCCGACACACGAAGTAGGTTCTTTGGAGCTTTCCAGCGTTTAAATTATTGTTTATATATAAAATACGCATTGAGCTCATTTGAAATACATTCTGTTGACGATACATTCAGAGCAAAGTTGTTATTATTTAACATGAGTGATGTAATATATCTATTTATATACAAGGATATATGTATATAGACTCTGAAACGGCTA
>JWHW01026752.1:156619-179071 GCA_000931545.1 Papilio glaucus
TATAATTATACTTTAGTGTCCACTAATAATGGCTATTGTTGCCCTAAATTTACCTACCTACACTGAAGATGTGCACATATAGTAAAATTATTATCCAATTAGGTAGAAAGGTGATATTCGTTGTCCGATTTTCATCAAGCCTATCAAGTAACAATTATTATTGAAATATTTGTATTGATTGACCAACTACCTATTATTGAAAGCATGCATATACCTCTATCAGACGTAACGGCTACATACATTCGGCGGCTGTTCGACTTGTCCCCTTCACCTTCTTTCTTCTGTTCTGGTGCTGGAGCTGGTGCTTTCTCTTCTTTTTTTCCTTTCATCTCGTCATCGAGCGCGTCTTTCTGTAGATGGCTTGACACATAAAACTTACGAGGCCCGTAGCCGAAAGCTCGCGCTGATTGCAATTCCCGTTCCGCTTTTGTAAACCTTAAAAGAGCAAGAATAAGAAAGAAAATTCATTTGTTTTTACTTTCAAAGCTTTCGCATGAGATGATTAATTTCGTGTATTAAAGTTTTTTTTAATGGATGAAGGTGACAAACGAGCTAGCGGTTCAACTTGTCAATGTCAAGTGACCGCTACCCATAGGTATCCGTAACAAGCGAATCAGTTGCAGATTTCCCTGCCTTTAATGGACAGAGGATGGGATAGGCAGAAAATAGGACATTTCTTCTTCTATTAATCCCCTCCCCAGTAAAAATCCACTTCCCATTCCCATCCTGTCCTTTGTAGGAAAAGATGGGAAGAGGACTGACACCGGGCCTCCGGCACCTCACTCATCAGGTTTGCTATCTATTTTGCCTGGAAAAACTTTTTATAATTTGGTAATGAAAATACACGAAGTCAGCGAAATCGAATGAGAAATGATTCGCATTTGAACAGTACACGACTTTGCCGTCAAAAGTCCGCTTTAATTAAAATGTGCAAGACACATTGTCGCATAAGGCCCTTTGCATACAACGTTTGTTGTGCCCTCTGCACATTTGTGGCGATAGAAAGACACAACGCGAGGATGATTTTGCGTTCGCTAGGCCTCTTAATAGCGATCAACGCGCGTCGTCCGCGCGCACAAAAAACGTTGTATGGGAAGGTCCTAAGTTTACACATTGCCGGAGTACGGATGCTCGAGTTACCAGAATGGCGACGGTTAGCTCGACGAACTAATTTACTTAATAGTGACAAGGCAAGGAACCCTTAGTTAGTGATGATCCTAAGTCGAGGCCAACGTCCAGCACTGGACAACTATTGGCATATAGATATTTTAACCGGATAAATTAAAACATTTACTTGCTAGCTGATACCATCTTCATTGTTTTCGTTATCTTCTGGATGTTGTGGATGGATTTTAATCGCATAGAAACCTGCTTCAGCTGGACCATTATTATTTGGATAGATCCTCTACAATTTTAAAGGAAACTTAATTATTAGCTTCATTAAACAACACGTTCTATTTCTGTCAAATGCTATTGTCAAATATAATGTCATTATCTAATTAAAAAACAACCTTTTTGTTACCGAATTTTTTTTTTTTAGAAACTTGAAAAAAGGATAACACCATCCCGTTTGAAAATCATATCTAAATAGGCAAGATTTTTTATAATAACTTCAACAATACTTTTCGAATCAACAACTCGTCAATTTCGAAAAGGTTACAAAAACAAAAATAAATATGCTCTCACGAAACCAAGAGGGGTAGACAGAAATTATGGATTTCCATTTAGATCTATCCTGGCACACCTCTCTCGCTTCTTCTAAATACATACATATACGCATACAAGCTCGTTGGTTACGGGTACTCCTTCTTTAGTATGTTACTAATCTGATCGATATAAGTTCTCCTAGGACGTTCCCCTACCAACGCTGCTACTCACTTTTGCAACATAAATTTGTCAAGTTACTCTCTCTTCATTCATCCTTTCAACATGTCGGTACCACTGAAGCATGCCTTTTTGCTTTCTAGTCACAATATCCAGTTTTAAACCACACCTTTCCCAAAATTAATAATTTTGGGAAAGGTGTGGTATGCGAAGAAATAATGGTCAGACTTTTACGAAATTTATCAAATATACAATAATTCCTACTCTCAGCTGTCTACAGGCTACAGGAATCTAAATTCAATCGTAGAATAGTTAAACTAGTTAAATGCGTAATATGACAGAGATGATGTAATAGACTTCTAATTAAAATCAACAAACGTATTAGAGCAATATTTTATAAATAAGACGTAATAAAAGTACAAGATGAATTGAGATTTTAATAATTTTAAATCTTCGAGTCTACTCGTATTTAAACACGTCTGTTCGTTGTAATAACTTTATTTTTTAATGTTTTAGAATAAAAGCTTTGCGAAGAATTCAGGCCAATTGACAGATAAGCAACCATATAAACTGGTGCTCGTTCAAGGTTATTTAAAAATGTTTATTTAAGATTTTAAAAAATACCCAGAAGGAACACAACGTCCCGCGTCATTCGACGCCGTTCAAATCAACATTAGGGCGTTTTGGCACGCTGTTACAGGCTAACTTAACTTATACCTGTATAAAAGAGATAAGATTTCATTACGTCTTAATCCGGACGAACCCAAAAAGTACTGAATCGATTTTAAAAAAAAATCTTTTACTGATTGAAGCTTGAAATAAGAAGCTGCCTTGGCAATTTTTCAACCCGAGCGAAACCTAATCAATCAACCGGTTTAGCCAGCGTTTGCAACGCAAATGCACAAACATATGTTTCTTACGACAAATCCTTTCTCTACTATAATATGCATGTATTATACATATAAACCTTCCTCTTGAACCACTCTGTCTAGTGACGACCGCAAAAAAATCCATTTCGTAGTAATAAAGATCTAATAAACCAGATCGCGGAATCTAGTTTGCTTTATAAAAAAACTCATTATGTAAAACACCGACTGGCTTAGTCACGCATCAACTTCTGGCTCGTCTCTCCACCTGGTATTTAGTTGAGCCTGCCCAGATATGCCAGCAATACTTAATGTTATGTATTTATTTTCGTGTTTTAACCATTTTTATGTAATAATATACTTCATATAATAATAAATAGGACAATTAAATAAATAAAAACCCATACAGAGAAACACATAAAAAGAAACCCTTAGGTAATATGATAATTACCAACTAATAATCAACTAAGAGTAATAGTAAGGTCTGCAAAAAAAGTATAACAGATTGTCTTTTTTGTTGTTTGTTTACCTTTTATCCATGTTTTAATAATATTGTTATTATTTGCCTTGCAAGATATGATTATTGTCAACAAACAAACATCATTTACCGTACATGGCCGCCATTACACTTTTTATACTTTCAACGGCAATGTAATTTTGTTGAAATTTGAGATAAAGTGAAGTGAAATTGTGTAATATGCTAATATTATAAGGTAATATGAGAAAAACTTGTTTTTCAATAATAATTTTGAATTAACTAATTTTAACGTAAAAATATTTGTTTACAAAAATCACATCTCACTGTGAAACAAGGTATAGCTTTACATTTTCATGTGCCTCTCACCATACACTAATTTTTGTCATTTATTGTTCTATTGATAATAATATTGAAATATTTAAAACGAGACTCCATTATTTACATTTTCATTGTTATTATAAAAAATCTCGTCCGACCTTCGGGTTCACGAATGGCAATAAAAAAACCTAACATGTAACTCGAACGTTATATTGCATTGAGTGGCCTTTTATCTGTACATTAATGTACGAAAGTATTTTAATTTGGAGTAGGTATTATGAGAAGTCGATTATTTCATTCGAATAAAATGATCAATTTATAAACCAACCTAAAAATAATAAATAAACCTATATATAAATACAATCTTCAGTATTTTTTAAAGAATATTTGGCAAAAGCACGTGGTGACGCTCACATTATTATTACTGTTATACTAAAGAAAAAAATGAATTTCGAAATTATACAACCACTGGTCGAGGACAATTAAGAAATTAATGACTAGTTGACATGAACTCGTAAATCTGTATGTTGCGGGTAAGAATGTTAAATAATACTAAAGGCAAAAAATAATTAGGTACGACCTAAGTACCAATTATAGGCGTCAGGCTCATAATAAAATCGTGGATATCTAAAGAGGTCAAATATGTCCGTTTAGCAATCAACAGTGTATACCATATCCATGACTTTTATCGATTAGTTCATCATCACAGAGTAGCATAAAAGCGTTCAGCTCGAGACTTGCGTTTATATCGGCAGTAAACACGACGTCGCGACAACACGTTTTGATTTTCTCACAACCTCTCTATCACCGAAGATGATGGAAGTTAAAAGCCGCGGATCTAAAGCGCAGGTCATCACCGGTTCACCACCAGACAAGGTGAATAAAATCTTTATATTCTGTCTTATTTATCGAGCAAGCTGGTTTTATCTTGTAAGAGGTATTTCCGCAACACTACGCTCACGAAAGGAATGCCAACTTGCGAATTTTATTGCTACATTCATTATACTTATTGGTATATTTTTATTGTCTCAATACCAAAAGCTATTGCGAAAATTTTATAACGTAAATAGCCCGAGTCTTATGGTTAACACATCTCCATATGGAAGGGACAAACCAATTGGATGGCATGTTCAAAATTGATAGTAAAAACAGAGTAAAATGTAGTATTGCCATTATAGAAGTAATAGTAGAAAAAGAGTCTTTAATGATTTTCATTTTTATGAAGTTTGTGCATATATGTAGTATGTGTGTTGCGGTCAAAGTGATGAATGCGTGCATTACGAAGTGAACCAGCAAAATTGGGCGAAGTAATAATTATCTCAACAACATTATTTATCACATTGCATCTACGGGATCGCCGGGCAATGTGATTATATACAATGTTCCCACGACGTTTGTGGTGAGCGTTTCGAAAAAAAGTTCGCGAATTTTTTTCAAGAATATCGGGGTTATAATTTCATTCAAACGAGGGATATTCCGGTCGGTCATTTATTATTTTCAGAGTAATAATCTTAGTCATGTTTAATAAATGTGATGTCTTGGTACTTTAAAAAAAATTATTTGTCCAATTATTATATTATAACAAACAAAAAAGGAGCAAATATGCAATAAGCGATCGAAAAGTGAAGACTCAAAAGGGCGATGTAATAAAGCTTACGTCAAGTAACGCTGTGACAAACACTAGCTGTCCCCTTTTTTCTTATTATTTTAACTATGCTATCCTTTTTTTACACCATTTGACATGTGTGAATGTTGCTGTGACTGCAACACTTTTGACCGATGATTTTGTATGAGTATAGCATATCTATAGTATAAAATATCATTGTGTTTGTGCTAATAGTTATATGTATATATTCAATTCCGATTTGTTTTTAGTTGTTGTCTTCAATACAAATTATAAGAAAGTTTCTAGTTATTAAATTTTGTCAGGATCTTCACCGATGTCGCTGACTATTACTGGATCAAATGTGTTGTTTACATTTTTTGAGTTTTTATATTTCTCACAGTTGCCTAATTGCCCAACGCTAATTCAGATTCAAATCCATAGATAATATAGATTAAAAAAAAGCGCCAATAGCGCCAAAGTGCACAAAAGATTTACAAAGAAGTCTGCGATGGCAAATATTTATCATTTAGATAGGTAATATACGCAATATAACTTCTAAAAATGGTCACATACAATGTGGTAATTGAAAAGCCATTTAAATACGTTAGTTACCTTAAGCATTTCATGCATATTATGATAATCCTTTACACCATTTAATCAAGCGCGGGTCTCACAACGAATGTCGTGGCTGTTCGCTTGATGCAACTACCTTTGCGCTTTGCCCCTTGTTGTCGCCTACTGTGCTCAAGCTCAATGTGGTTTCAATAAAGAGATCGATAACCCATCCAGAAATTAATACACCTAATAAGGTAACACAAGAACGGAAGATTGCCGGGTAAGCTAGTATTATGCAAAATTAAATCGATATAGCTAAAGAAGATGGTAAACGGCGTTTTATTAATGCCTAGGAATTTGTTCTATTCTCATTATCGAAGCTCGTAATTTTTTATATGCCTCCTCTATATCTGAATAATCGTTACGTAATCGTCAGATTGAGTTATCAAATTGTACAAGTTTATAAACATTACCAATCGTAAGGTGTTATCAAATATTATAACACGCTTATTGTTAAAACATTAAATATTATTAGGTTTGCATAGTTTAATCAATGTTAATAAACTTTGTGACTTTTATGCAAGTAACGTAGCTAACAAGTTTTATTTGTCTTGATTAGAATCTTCTTCTTGGTCGCTTCACTCTTGTCAGAGTGGTCGTGGTTATCACGCTCCGGTAGATTGGGCAGCAAACAGTACCCGCCGACGTTCCGCCACCTCTGCCTGCTGACCGTTAATCGGGCATATTCGTGTACGGGAGCACCCACCGCAGCCTTCACTTGATCCATCATCATCGGGGATCTCCCCCGTGGTCTTGTTCCTTCGACTTTTCCTTGTACGACAAGACGTTGATTAGAATGTATTTAACTTAAATAATATTAATTCCCAAGGATGGTAGGCGTCGGCGGTCGGCCGTAAAAACTGTGACAACAGTACAGTATGGACTACGGTCATCCTCTACCTTTAACAGTTTTACAGCGCGTAACAAAATCTGTTGCACGAATGGGTTGGCTCGACTGGTGAAATACCACAACCTCACAGAAGACAAGCGTCAAATAGAAGTATTGAATGGGGTATTGATGTGTAGGAAAAATATACTTTTGCCTGTCTTTCCTTTTCTCTGTCTGTTAAAGGTAGTCAACGTATCTGCGTCTCATTTGTTTGTTGCGGATGTCTATTGTGTAGGGTAGCGGTCACTTAATGTCCCGTGGTGACCTGTAAGCTCATTTGCCTCATTCTCCAGCAAAAAAATGTTTATGATTAGAATATGTGTATTCTTTATTTAAAAATAAAAATAGTGCGTTCGGGTGCACCCCCGTTAGAAAATAAATTTCTTTACGATATTTTTTCAACTTAAAAATTGTTTTGAATTTCAGATTTTTATTGATTTTATTATTTTATCACACCAAAAAGCGCAGTCCACCTTTATTCAACTATCTGACTTATTTCGTTACGTGACGGTTTACTCTACAAAAGAACATCGTTCCAAAAAGATAATGCGTTAAGTTACCTTAATCAATTTAACGACCCAATTGGGACGCTTTCAAGTCTTCACTTTTCGAGCGCTAATGGCAATTCTGCTACGTTTTGTATTATAATATCTAGTTATATCGATATCGTAAACGTTGGTTATATTTTTTAACAGTTTATTTTTGTATACCTTAGGAACAGTTTATTTTGGCTTATTTTTTATACTTAGTTTATGTTTGCGTGCGTCCTCAAATTGTATTCGATAGTCATACAGCTAGTGCGTCGACATCGTGAGCCGAGTCCGGGGTTATCATTTAACTCTGTGCCACTACCTCTGCTAAATGGGACGCAAGATATCGCTCGCTAAACGTCTTCATGTCGTCACTGTTGTGTAATATCATTCATTTACAATTAGGTTACTGCGTGCAAACGAAAAATGTCAAAGGTTATAAACGACCATAGCATATAGTTATAAACATTATATTAAATTTTAAGAATGTCCTCATATTTTAGACTTATGTATAGTAATATTATAAGAAGGAAAGATTTATTTTTTTGCATTGAACTAGCTCTGAAACTACTCAAGCGATTTTAATAATAAATTTGAAATAATCACCATTACTACTAGTTTTCGGAGATGTCGTTGCTGGTAACCTTATTGACGGTTCTTACAGCTTCATCTGATACAGGGTTCGCAATCCGAGTGATCTTGAGCTAAAAATAAAAAATTCTAGGTCCCTAATAATCACCATTAGACACATATGTTATCCAAAAGAAACACGGGCTATATTTTTATTTTATCGTTTAATATTGAAAAACACCCGGGAGACGCCTAGGACGACGTCATTTTTTAATTTCTTAATATAAAACATTGATATTTGTGCTATATATAAATAAATATGAGCTCACGCCCGTAACCCAGAGTGGCAGGCAGAGATCATGGATTTCCATTTGGTGCGAACCTGGCACACTTCTCTCGCTTCTTCTACATTCATACATCTACGCATACACGCTCGTCGGTTATGGGTGCTCCTTATATCGCCCTTCTTTATAATATATATAATTTACTAATTTCTTTTTTGTATTCCAGCCAAAACTTATGCATGGCGGCAACTACATCAAAGAAGGTCGGGATTCATCGAAGTCTACTTGGCTGCTATTCTCCCCGGAGACAGACGAGACCGGCTCATTGGCGCGGTTCTTAAACATATTTTCCACCCATGGTGTGAACCTTAGCCACATCGAGTCCAGGTCCTCTGCCAGACGTCCAGGTTACGAGTTCATGGTCGAATGCGAACACGGCGCCGGCGACTTCGGTTCAGCTTTGGAAGAATTAAAGAAGAATGTAGGATATCTAAATATTATTTCAAGGAATTACAAGGACAATAGATGTAGGCATTGTGTAACTGTTTATTCATTTATTAAATAATATCTTATTATTATATTACATTTTAAATTAAATTAAAGGTGCGGTGCCTTGGTTCCCGAGGAGGATACGCGACTTGGATCGTTTCGCCAACCAGATCCTATCATATGGAGCTGAATTAGACTCAGACCACCCTGGTTTTATTGATGCCGTCTACCGCGCACGACGAAAGTACTTTGCGGACATCGCCTATGAATACAAGCACGGTCAACCGCTACCCTATGTCGAATACACTAAAGAAGAAATCGCCACTTGGGGCGTAGTCTTCAGGAAACTGGTTGACCTTTATCCTACACATGCTTGTAAAGAACATAATCATGTATTCCCCTTGTTGATTGAGAACTGTGGGTACAGGGAGGACAATATACCTCAACTGGAAGACGTATCTAATTTCTTGAAAGGTAAGTTATTTATTTAAAGCCTGAACCCATTATGCGACTAGCCAAAGAAAAGGTCAACTGCAGTTAGAAATATGAATGTAAAAACATTTTTCATTCATACAACGATGCGACTGTCGACCGACCGATCGGGTCGCTCACGGCGCTGCGGCTTCACTGCGACTGGCCGCACGGTTATTATGAGCATTGTGCGCATCTTGCTATTTGCGTTTACTCGTCATAGATAGTGCGCCGTTGCGACTAGTCGCACTCCGCATAAGCCACAATAGCAACCGCGACGTGCAGGGCCACCAGTGGAATTATAGAACGAATTAATGTTAAATAATTTTGTAGGGAGCAGTATAATAAAGTAAAATATAATTCAACAAAATGTATGACGAAAATAAAAGTTTTTTATCCATTTTCAGACTGCACCGGTTTCACATTACGACCGGTGGCAGGTCTACTATCTTCGCGTGACTTCCTAGCAGGACTCGCGTTCCGGGTCTTCCATAGCACTCAGTACATCAGACACCATTCAAAGCCACTATACACTCCGGAACCCGACGTCTGTCACGAGCTACTCGGCCACGCTCCACTCTTTGCTGATCCCGCCTTCGCTCAGTTCTCACAAGAGATCGGACTGGCCTCGCTAGGCGCACCAGATGATTATATTGAAAAACTTGCAACGGTAAATTGCATCAATAGTTATAAATATAACTTTAATAGTGAATGGCAGATGACATATTAATAAAAACCAAAAAGTTGTAACCTACGAGCTTGTATGTGTATATTTGTAAATGTAGAAGAAGCAAGAAGTGTGCCAGGACCGTGCCAGAGCAATCAGTAATCCCTGTTTGAACTTCTGGCTGACGGGCGTAATTGTTTGCATTTCTTCTTCTCCGTGCCTTTTTCTCGCTATTTATTCTGATGTGGGCACAGTACGACCGTAGTTCATACTGTAATAGGTTTGGCTAAAGTTTTTTAGGGCCAGCTGCCTGCCTGACGCCAAACCTACTCGGGCATGTATATAAAATATTAGTATATTATCAATTTTAACCATATCCACACATGCTTAAAAAGTGGTCCGAAATGGTCACGACAATAGTCGAATGGTGGATTTGGACCCACGATCCCATTGTGCAAAAGGTTAATTATTATATCTTGACAGACAGACAGACCGGTCATGGTCATGACATTTTAATAAAACAAACAATATTTGTTGCATTATTTCTATTTTGTTTGCTTGCAGTGCTTCTGGTTCACAGTAGAATTTGGATTGTGTCGGCAAGATGGTAATATAAAAGCGTTCGGCGCTGGACTTCTATCTTCGTTCGGAGAACTGCAATACTGTCTCTCGGACAAGCCGGAATTGAGAGAGTTCGAACCAGAACTCACGGGAGAACAAAAGTATCCCATAACGGAATATCAACCCATTTACTACGTCGCTGAAAGCTTCGAGAGTGCCAAGGAGAAGATGATGTATGTATCTGTTTCATATATTTACATTTTTAATTACTTGTCATAATGATTTATACCCATCTTACTTGCTACCACACCATCTTGATAGTTAGCGTTCCACTACAGTGCGGTTTCACGTAATTTCTTGCCTCTCGTTGTGATCTGTCGCCAGTGGTATTTCCAAATCAATACGACTTAGGGTTCTTCAAGACGCGAGCGTACTCCTTCCTTAAAGGCTGGCAACGTGTCTGCAGTTTCTCTGGTGTTGCGGATGATCACATTTATATTAGCCGACCTCCTTTTGATATTAAAAAAATCTTGGCAAGTAAGTGGCGTTAGGACTAAACTCCAATTTCCATGGAGTTGTTAGGTAAGAAAAGAAGAGAAGGAGATGTAAACGGAATTGTCAAGAGTATGCGCAATACACATTCCGCATTTTTGAATATTCCTTTATTTTTAAAAATGTATTAAACAACTTTGACTTATAATAGAAATACACCTTTTCAGAAAATTCGCTCAAACCATACCACGTGACTTTGGC
Organism: Papilio glaucus; assembly: GCA_000931545.1. Classification (NCBI taxonomy): domain Eukaryota; kingdom Metazoa; phylum Arthropoda; class Insecta; order Lepidoptera; family Papilionidae; genus Papilio; species Papilio glaucus. The sequence goes on from JWHW01026752.1 coordinate 167,541, forward strand.
GTAAGATACAACCCTTACACTCAAAGTATCGACATTCTGGATTCACCGAAACAAATGAAAGATCTGCTCAAAGAAGTTCACCAGGAAATGGGTCTCTTGCTCAATACTATGGACAAATTGTAGTGTATAATTATTAGGTATCATGTATGAATAATAGCTTTAAATTTACATTACTTTAATATCATAAACTTATATATGTTATATCACTTTTGCTGGACAAAGTGAATAGTTACGTTTTAAATATTTTTAAGCAACATATTAGTAATTATTTTAAGATAAATATATAAAGGAATTAATATGTAAAGAATATTGGAAACAATCACACCGATTGAAATAAAATTTCGTTATTTTTTATCGTTGGTTCCAGCTTGAAAGATATATGTTTAAACCCAAAGATGGCGCTGTTTTCGAGATTGAAAACTAAATTGTATTATTTAAACGAAAAAGTTTTTAGTTGTTCTTCAGCTCTTTATTCAAAATTACATATACTACATACAAATTTAGCTTTCCTCTATACATAAACAATTAAGCCATTAGTTATAAATAAAAGAACGGTAATTGTTTTTTTTAATATTGTCTATTTTTTACACCCTTAATATATTTTTTACCATTGTATTAAGTAGTTTTAATAATGGTGGCAACTCGAACCACCATATCTGATGCACGAATGGGCCGACTCGGCCGAATGCTTAGTTTCAGTCACCTTCCCCTTTCCATCCTTACCTAATAAGGATAGAATCGGAAGGCGAAGAGAATTGGACAGGGAGGGAATGTATAGTAAAATGAAAAATCATTTTCCCCGTCTATTCCCTCCTCTGTCTATTAAAGTCTTGTTGCGAGGATCAGTATGGTTGTCGGTCTCTATCAGATGACCTGCTTGTTCGTTTGCCACGTTGTTCCATAAAAAAAAGTTTTAATATCTTTACTGAATAGACTACAGGTATATTCAAAATTAATTTAGACAGCCCTAAGGCCCATATGATTTTTTTTATTTGCTCGTGAGATGAGCATTGGCCATTATGTTTTATGAATACAGCGAAAGATATTTTAACGGCCGAGAAATAATTAATGACACTAAAACTATTGATTCTGAACAGTATAATATATCTTGGTTTAATGTTTAAATTGTTTTATTATATAACCTTTGTTATCGTTGGTTGTTATCCCTTTTCTTACATCTTACAATTGTTACTTTATTACCTAAACGTTTAAAGTATATAAGTGATACTTTATCTCTTTTTATTAATACTCTTATATTAGTTTCACCTGTGTGAATGTCACGGCATCTTTGAACGTGATTTTGCCCCGCTTCGAACGATTAGATTTGAATCAAAGTTTGCACACTCGTATAAGACCCATGACAATGCAATAATTGGATCAATATATCCGATTATCCTCATTAAATTCGCCAGAATTCATAAATTTCTTTTCGTATGCTTTGTTTGAGTTTTTTTTGTATGAATGAAGGCAGAGTAACGAAACAAATTTATGTCGCAAAAGTGAGTGGCAGTGTTGTTAGGGGACGCCCTAGGAGAATTTATATCGATCAGATTAGTAACATACTAAAGAAGGGCGATATAAGGAGTACCCGTAACTGACGAGCTTGTATGCGTAGATGTATGGATGTAGAAGAAGCCAGAGAGGTGTGCCTTGATCGCGCCAAATGGAAATCCATAATCTCTGTCTACCCGTTTGGGTTACGTTCGTGAGCGTATATTTATTTATTTTTGTTTTTAGTTGACACTAGCGACATCTATTAGGCCCATACATAATTAGGAACTTTACGATAACTTGACATACAAGATGACACTACTTGCAAATTGATTAGTTGTGAAAAAATGTTTTAAATCAAATAGAACTAATAAGCTAAAAATAAATAAAAAAAAACTGAAAAATACGCTTTTTTAGCATAAGAATGAAAAAATTAATATCACTATTCTAAAAGTGCAGGGTGCTTTGTATGACATTTTTAAACTAACTCTGCACTTAAAAGGAAAGGGATGACCTAATCAGTGGATAATTTTCAATAATCGAAAAATAATTCGGACAGTCCGGACAGGGAATCGTACCCAGATCTATTAAGTCACGAAACGCAACGCAACCTCTAAGTCTGGGCTGTAATTATCTATTAATAATATAATACGTACTTAGTATTTACAAAACAAAAGTAGTATGTGTAGTAAGTATATCAGTAATCTGGTTTCCATAGTACAAGCTCTGCTTAGTCTGGAATTAGATGGCTATGTGTGTACGTGAATAATGTAAAAAAAAACGTGACAGAGGACAGGATGTACGTACAAACTAAACTAAATTTAAAGCATTAAAATTATCATAAATAAAACATCTATTTTAATTAACCAACGTAATATATTTATTAATTTGTACAGAATAAGCCACAAACGTTATTTACTAATAGATCGGTGTGGAATAAAAGTATAAAACATACAATTATATGTTATAATTGAATTAAACCGCTGCATGTTTTAAATCTCGTCGAAATCCGAGTAATGCCCACCCATCCATTAGTATAATAAATCTATGGTATAAATTAAGTACCTAGTACTTGTCTAAATCTAATTAAACCTATAAAATGACAAGATAATGCAATAACTCTTTACTAAACTAACACGACAAAGAGACGCAATGCGCAATTTACAAGAGAACATTTGAATATATTAGATTTATTTATATAATACTGAGAGGCAGGCTATGCTATGTAGCCAATATTGACCTGCGACTTAACATATATCATATACTTAAGATTTAAATAGATATTTTTCAACCTGTTTCAATATATGCTATGGCAGAAAACTTACATACAACGATAATTAGCTGCAAGACCGACGAGCATATATGTATATAGGTGTAAAAGCGAGAGAGGTGTGTCAGGACTGTGATAAATGGAAATCCGTAATCTCTGCCTACTCCGCTGGTTTAGGGGCGTGAGTGGTTATATAGCTACTAAAAGTTATCCGTTATAAAAATGCAAGCGTATATAAATAATAAAATATAGTTTTAGCAGTTTATATAATTTAATATAAAACCATTTGTTTATTTATTTACTCTTATATATTTAATAGCAGCTGTTAAGCGTTATTTAATATTTACATAAATATTATAAGAATAAAATGATGTTCGAAAGTAGATTGAGATAGATAGATTTTATAATGCTTTACGTGTTCAATAATAAATATTAGGGAAGGAGAAAAAATTACTTTATGAATTGATCTTTGACTTCACATAGTCCCTTTACAATTATGTGATAACTATAAAATTACTAGATGTGAACCGAGCTTCGCTCTGCGTTGTCTTTTATATGTAACATCGTACTTTATTAATTATAGTGCCATCTATCAACAATATGAGATATCAGTAAGTTAGCCCTTGACAACGCTTCAACATGAGATAATGCAAATATCTATCAAAAGATGGCGCACGTTAACATTTACATATTTTTGACGTTTTTATGGACAAAACACCTATATAGATAAATTTAAAAATAAAATCCTAAAAATTAATGAAAATTGTTGGTATTATTTCCGAGATTCAGATTACGTATACACAAGAAATGCTCGTTTAAAGACATCAGATAATTCAGTAACTAAATTTTCGACGTGACTGTAAAATATTATAAATAGTTTGGTGAAAAAAATATTTTAACAGCAAAAGTAATTTTATCACAGTTACTAGACATAAATAAATAAATATATATTTTTACATTTACACTGAGAGTTAAAATTCCTTAATTAATAATAATGTAAATTAAATAGTCTATATATAATTTACATTAGAAATATATAATAAACTAGACTTACGTATTAATCTAGGAATAAGTACCGCTAATGTTTTTTACAAGATGCTTCAGTACGGCAGAAGTACTCTGATCTAAGTTCTGTCTTGGTCTATGATACAGCAAAGAAATTTTGTACCTAAAATATATTGAAATTCAAATAATTTCAGTAACAATTTCCCAAAGTAATTTCGACGTCACCAGCGAATAATCCGGTAATCGGAAAAATGAAAAGGTACAGGAAACATTTAAAAATACATTTCTTATTGATAATTCCATTAAAAACAAAATAAGAGGGTTTTAATGTCGCTTCAAGAAGCTATATGTTTTTTTTTCAGCTATATACTTACTTCAACAAAATTTAATTAGGCCTTCATTAAAATTAAGCTAGTTGCATTTAATTATACTAGTGTAAAAATTTAAATTTCTATAAAATGGTTGTTGATAATGCCTCGGAATTGGTTGTGAGTTACACAGACTTATTAAATCTTTGTGCAACGCTTTTGCGTCCTGCTTGACCTAAGCTGGCTTTGTTCAGTAGTTTCTATTTTTTTGGACAACTGTTTCAGCCCACGTTGTATTTTTTCGCCGACATTGTAATCCAATTCAACATAATCCTGATCGAAATCATATTTGAAAAGGAAACAGTTTTGTTTTGTGTGGTACACTAACTTCTATCGTACTTTTTCTCCTGTCTAATCTTGAAGCCATCTTTTGGGTTCTTCAAGTTGTTGCCTTTCTCATAGGACATATTTTTTTCTGGAGAATCCAGCGTTCATAATTATATTATATACTTGATCCGGGGTATATAAAACTTTGTTTTTTAGAGCTCTTTCGATTTATACATGCGCGGAATCGCCGTCGTTTTGGCTATGTCCACTAAAAAAAATTATGGGTGATACAATTTTGAATAGCAATGGCAACGTAAATATACAATGCAAAGATGTATCTGTTTTTATTATGACCGTAACAAACATTAGAGTAAAATTTTGCGTGTACACTTTACATTTGTAGTGGAAGATCGACACTTCAGATTGTGGTACATTTATCACTTCTTATATATCGAAAATGGCCACCATGGTATCATCTTTATTATACTTTTCTTTTTTAATTTCACAAACTCTTTTTTTCACACTCAAAAATGATTTTCGACTTTCTTACTTTCACTTGGGTCTGCTTTGTTTTCTAATTAGCTTTTTTGGTTGTGTTTGCGTTTCAGAGGATTGTCCTCACACATTAATATTTTATATATACTCACAACTATATTGTTATTTACATTATATAACATTATTATGTACAATGAATATTTCCTGGAAATTGGTTCCCTAATAAAAATACGACTTATTATTAACTTGTGTTATCACTGAACACGAATAATATTGTTTAATGTCAATCATATTGTTATTTTTGTCGTAAAAATTTAAAATGATATTTTTCGTTAAGTATATATTTGAATGCATTTTTATAGAATATACACATACATCTTAATATCTTCTAATAAAAAAATTATTTGGTGTAGTCTTAACTCTAGATGCCGAAAAATACAGTCATAGAGAATTACCGGATTATTCCCGATGTACCTCAATTTTGTATCACACGATGTGTCCTGAGATATTTTCAAAATTATATTTTCTGATCGAAGTTTTATTTCGTATTTCGATGCGATATTCTGCATATTTTGTTGCACATATGAAATAAATACAATAATATAATGTACCTACACGCAACATAGTAATAACTGTTCTATACAATGTTGAATAAATTACGTGCAAAGTGCAGTCAATAAAATGATAACGTGTTAATTAGTTACGATATGGAAATATGTTAATTTATATCTGTTGACATTTACATTCTAGTGATTTATACATATATATACAATAATATGTCAAATAATAAATCGAGGCAAAAACACAATTGTTCAAAATCATAGTTCAAATACAACATGAGCCGATAACGAATGCCTTTAATGTCTTCAAATTGATGAAATACTAAAATATTTTAATTTAAATGAAAAGAAAGAAGTTTTAATTACACAAAGGACAGCACAGGTCTCGGTACTTTAACTTCTTAACTCTTTAGGCTTTTCTTAGCTTTTATATAATTAAAAACTAACTAGAGTGGCGCGGTGATACAAAGTGGGCGTTGGTCGCCGACAACGAGAGTCTCCACTCTCTCCGATCCCGCGCCATCTCTCGTCAGTTTCTAATTTGAAGCATGTTCTTCTCAACTTCATCTTTCCAGCGATACCTGGGACGGCAGACGGGGCGTCGGCCACTCCGCCGCTTCAAGTATGCACGCTTCACGTTCCTTTCCTCATCCATTCTTTCCAGGTGGCCGAGCAAGCGCAGTTTGTGTGCTTTTATTTCTCCAATGAAGTTTTTATATACACAAAGTAGTTTAATTAACAGTTAGTACTACGACAGTATCTGAACTACACAAATAAGCTGATATAGAATATTATTAATAATTATTACTGAAACGCCAAAAGCTCTTCGTGTTATAATTTTGATGAGTTCAAACTTCACTCTGCATGCAATGGATAGACGAGTCTTCGGAAAGTTCATCCATTGAAGAGTCCGTGAAAGAAGTGCCGTCTGTAAAAATAAAAAAGGAGAGTGGTTAAAGAAATATTATATTATACTAGTTGTGCCTAGCGGTTTTACCCGCCATGAAATTTTATTTAAACGAAATTTATTATTGCAGAACGCATTCTGTCAAACGACATCCAGTTATGTCAAAAGCGATAAGGTTACATTAGAAAAGTTAATATGGTAGTTGAGTGTTTTTAAAGTTACACAGTTAGTGACCAGAACAATTTGGCTCTACGTTACGCCTACGTCTTCGTACAATGAGTGAGTACAACGCGTATCCTTGTGTAGCCCAAACTTCACTCTACAGCAGATATTCAAAGTAAGAATGTTTCGGCACAGATCGGTTCATAAAGATCCAGTATATACGGACATCAAGATTGAGAGAAGAAGAAGGAGATGAAACAGCATACAATTAGTAAATAACCATGGATAATCGACACCTAGTAGAAATAGAAGAAGCGAGATGTGAAGAAATGTGCCAGGATCGCGCCAAATGGAAATCAATGATCTTTGCCTACCCCTCTGGGTTACGGGCGTGAGCGCATATATTTATTTATATTTAGAATAGGTTTCGTTGCCGATATAGAATCTCATAAAAAAGTCGTATAAGACTAAAGCTAATTCTGTTTGTATGAACTCACCTATTGGGACAAATGGAGGTTTGTTCTGGAAAGAATACGTGAGGTGGAGGTTGATGGGCCGCCCAAACCCCGCCGGATCCGCATCTCGAGACATCACTGCAAATAATATATGACGCAAATTTCACAACAAGGAATTTTATATTTATTGACTATTATAATAATTCGCATAGCGTGCTACATTCGCTAAAACGCGTCGAATATCGCTGAGGTTCTTAAAATACTGACTTACATAGTATATATGTCTATATATGTTTATGTATGTAGTGTATATAGGACACAATAATGCGCTATATCATACTAACGTTGATTTTGTTTGCCTTTCCCGGTGTGTTGATGTTTCTTTTGCCTTGCGCGGCTGTTCTGAAACCACACCTGCGTGACTCTCTTGCTTAGGCCAGTGACCTGTGCGATCCTCTCTAGATCTTGACCGTCAGGGTTTGAGTCCAGTTGAAAATTCGCTTGAAGTACTTGCAATTGTTCTTCTGTGAACGTTGTCCGCACCCGCTTTGCCTTGCTCTTGTGGTAGCCTTCTGAATCGCACCCATCTATAACATTTTCTAATTTGTCATTTTATGATTTATCTATAAAATTATAATTAGGTACATCTGTATGTTAAAAAAAAAATTACACATCCTTATAAAATATAAATTATTGAAAAATTATTAGACTAGTTTACTAAATCGGATATTAAAGGTAATTCATACAAAATGGGTAATAAAGAAAACATGTACCATCTGAGGATATGGAGCCACCGTCCAGAGTCTCGAGGTAATGTGGCTTGCAGAGAACCCTATCTTCGTGTAATGCGAACTGTTCGCCAGTAGAAAGCTGTCGGCCACAGGCGTCACAGGCAAAGCACGCGAGGTGATAGATTTGCTCCCTAGCCTTCCGCACCCAGTCTGACGAGGAGATGCCGCGGCAGCACTTCGAGCACTTCGCACCGAATGTCCTGGGAACAAGGAGCCTCCCGTTAAGTTAGAAACCAGTCGAAGTTTTAGCTATGTGTCAAGTTTAATACAAGAAAAGTAATTGTAGTATATATTTAAGTAATAGTGCTTTCATATTTGAATACTATCAAAGTAAAATCTAATAATCACAATCGCAATGGCATGAGTACTAGCAAATGAATCACAAACATGTTTTCGCCGAGCATTTCGCATTGACTTAATGAGGAATTGAAAAGCATGTTTTATTTCCGTTTATTACAGATGGAACTATAACCTAGTCAATTAAAAATTCCAATTAGAACTAGATTATCCACTGTCACTTCCAACCTAAAAGCAATTAGTATCAAATTGTTGAAATAAATAATAAATGTACAGTGTTCTTTCCTTTATAGATATTACCGTAATTTCATCAATGTTTTATGACGCTATATGAATCTTGTAATTATAAAAGGAGTCCAAGATCGCTCTACATAAAGTCCTTCTACGAGATTTTTTAGATTAGATTATGTCAGAGTGCCTCCTAAGTACAAATCGGTGTTTCTGTCGCCCGAAACTGCGAGCGTTCGCCGCCTTCTTCTAACTATATCTAGGAAAATATAAACAATATGGGAAAAAAATTAAATGAAAAAGATGACAAATTTTATCCTGTTCGAAAAGGTCATTACTGTTTTTATAATAAAACTCACGGTTTCCGAGATATTTTCAAAATTTCAAGATGGAAGCTAACGCTCGCAGTTTCACGCGAAACTGGGATTTATACTAATCCCTGACATAATTCCAATGGAAAAGTCGCGTAGAAGGATTTTATGAAGAACAAAATCATTTTGGGTTAAAATTCTTGCAATATTTTTTTTTCCCTTTACTCCTTTTCCTCAGAGCTTATATAATCAATATTGTTTAAAATGAATACATCAGAAGGAACATCCTTCTTCAAATTTTAACTTAAATCGCTACAAATAAAGTACATTTGGATTTAGCTAAGAATATATCTGTTGAATAGAATAATTAAATATTGGGTGACGGGCATAAGCGCTAGGTAATAGTACGTGGCTTATATTTAATAATTAATTATCAGAGAACAAGAAAATGCAAAAATCGATAAAAACTTAATAATAAATGTGAATATTTTGGTATAGTATCGACACAAGCGTTTTAATATTTTATTTATATGAATAAATTGAAATGAATTTTAAAGATTTTGTTGTTTTTGATTTCGAAGTTTCGAATACTTCACAACATTCATGATCACGGGGGAGTGAAAATATACAACTAATAGGAGAATCAAGAGAAGTTTAATTAAAACAAAGGAGATCTGATAGAATTAAACTTAAAAGTTAATTTTATACTCAATTGTTGTTGAATTAGCGGTTATTTATATAAGCAACACGGGCCCGGCGTCGCCACAGCATCCGTGCTACAGCCGATACCCACCGGGTTAAGTTTTATTAAAAAAGGTACAGTGAATGCTTACAAGTGGCCGGCTCGGCGGCGGCGCGTTTATCGCGACATTGCCTCATTACCATTTCGCGGACCCTTAATATTTAATTAATTAAATAAACTCGTGCAACACTCCATTAACACGGTATCATATCTCTGCCGACGTTAAAACGTCGTGTTTGTTTTTGAGTGCGGATCCAAAGGGCACTTTGCACGGTCTCCTCGAATGAAGATATTTATTTTGTTCCGTTATTTCTTGATTGCAGTATCGGACACCCTCACATTATTTCCTTATTAAGCAGTTAAATGATCAACTCTTTTAGTTATACTGAGGTTGAAAAGTTTGAAAATACTTTGAAACCACAATAAAACTAAGTTGAATAAACTATAATATCTGCGTGAAATATAGGTAGGTACATATTACATCGTCAGCGAAGTGCCGTCGGCCACTTCCTTTCTTTTCCCTAATTCCTTATGCACTTGGCTCCTCTTCCACTCCCAAGACTAGTAATGCACACTGTCCTTTGGCGATGTCCAATTACCATTGTGCAGAGGGTTCCTGTGAGGATAGGAGTGAAGCGTAGTAAGGATATTCTCGAGACATTTAAAGAAGAATTCAAAGTAAACTGCGAACAACCTGTGTGAGGCAACAACTATCGAAGACCAATTACCGGAAGAGAAAAGAAGTTTCACTGCCCATGAGGTAAGGTCTTTAATTAATTAAGAACTACAAACAGGCGATCACAATACCGATAATTCTAGCTATGTTTTTACGCTTTATATCCGTCACGCGTACTTCCCTAATGATCTTACGAAAACAGTATAAAAATCAAAATCAGGTACCCCTCTATACCTGGTTTTGTTTTTTTACAATTACAACCCTATATACCAAATTGTAGGCAATCCTTTGCCACAGTCATCGCCAAAATACTGAATGATTTACTTGACACATCCATGACAAAGCTCAGTTTCATTTTAAACCCAGTCTTTAGGTCCAATGAGAGTCCATCTTCCTCCTGCTTGTACTAGAACGCAGGGCAGGCCTATGCCCGCTTATTGATCAGGGTAACACTCTTACTAGTAAGAGCTTCATCAATATGGTGGACTAACGGAATCATTAAGTATCTCGCTTCGCTAACAAAGCAGTTTGTTGTAATATTTATTCTCGTACGTTCAATTAAAAAGGAATGATATTCATAAGAAACAATTTCACGTTCACTCGTCATTTTGATCGTTTAGTCGGTCCGCTTAATTCCTTTACAATACCCTGCCCGCGTCCAATTAACCTTCGACGTATTAAAAATATTCACAGTCATATTCATTTTCCTAAGTCATTCGTGGTTGTATTACACGCCGAGATTAAGGAGTGCCTTTGATAGTGTTCCGATTGGAAAGTCGAAATGTCGTATTCATATTGGTAGTGTAGCGAGTGGTATGTGCAGTAGAATGTTGGTAGGGTAGGCGGCCCGGTGTGCACCTGACCTGTGACCCGCGCGCTGTGTGGCCGAAAAAGTACAATTTGCGTCATCTCAGCGATCAGTTTCATAGGGATATAACCTTCAATTCGATATCTATGATACGTTAAACATTATACCGCAGTATTACGCAGTAAATTAACACATTTTTAAGTAGGATTTTCTATTCTATAGTATAGCAATATTTCTCAAATTATTAGTAAGATCATTAATAGGATTTAGTCAGAATTTAACGAGAGTTTATCGACATTAACTAGATACAAATCTAGGTTATGAGCTGATTACGAGAGATCATTTTGAAATCAATTTTAAAAACACGACTGCGTTGTATGTATGTTACTTTAAATCTTCTCTTTATCTATTACGCCAGAATATTGCCACCGAGTTTTATTTCTATCATATAAAGGTTTATGTTATAAAGATGACATATGTGCATATGTATATTTCGTATTATTTTTTTACTTTTGTTTTCTATACATATATACACATTACTTCTTAACTTATTTTAAATAATAGGTGATATTATTAATAGATCGGTGAGAAACTCGATAATAAAAAATAGGCCAATGTCCCAAAAGCGGTGTTATTGAAAACCACCGCTCGAGTGTGGCCACAACAAAGCGGCGACGGGAACGTTGCCAGTCGAAAAA
>JWHW01026752.1:179171-206393 GCA_000931545.1 Papilio glaucus
TAAGACGATTCACTATTTAATTACATTAAGGTCTGAACTAAGGAAGCGCTTCTGAGTGATTGCCTTCATCATGTTAATATACTAGTGTAAAGCCTCGTCTTCGCCCGGGTAGCACTAATTGTGTTGGTAGCGATCGGTCGCTACCAAACTGTGTTGTTGTATTTAAGGAAAAGTTCGATCGAATTAAAATTAGAAAACTTTAAATGCAAAATTAGAACGGTTATAGTATTGCTCCAATTGAAATATATTGATAACATTAGTACGTCGGGTTCGTAGATACATATGGATTTTATTATTATTTATAAGCGAAGTTTTTACAAAAAAAAATGTAATTACTCGTTCGACTTATAAGATATAAGATTTTACCCTACAAAATATCGTCTAACGCGGCTAAAGAAGTTATCACTTCAAAAAATTGTAAAACATATAATAAACAAGTGGTTACTTAACCTCCTTTAATATTTTCAAGTTAAACATATTCATTAATTTGGTTTCAATTTCAGTTACTTAGTTGAAACTGTAATAATTAATTGTATAGCTTAGTACAATTTCTGATAAGCCTTGTTTTATTGCTGAAGTATGAAATTGGAGTCAATATCCGAATCTCGTATCGGGAGGCTCTCACGCGATGTCGCGCCCACACTGCGCCCCTCTGCAAATGCGCGCGCCATGTCTTATGTAAATGTACCATGTCGCCTCTGAGTTTAATTAATCTCTAGTCACATAAATAAACCTTCCTTTAATCGATTCACTCTGAATATTAAACAATGGGTATACGATAAGAACCACAATCATAACACAGGTGCGATTTATTTGTTACTGAGGTTAATTGATTTCAGTATTAGCTATAGAGGTAGTAGGTTAACACTTCTTAATCTACATATCAAATTATAAATGTTTAGTGTGCTAATGACCAGGGTACCACATCTACTAGCACAATTGTATCATAACGTTATGTCATGACGCTAATGTAGTATTAACCCTCGCAATTTCCTAACGCTATTAGCGTCCATTTTGATGACGTATTTTGAGAATAAGATTAAATAATAATTGTAACCCAAACGTTGATATAGCCATTATAAATTCTTCATCACAGCATGGGAATTGATATCGTATGGTAAAAAGACTCTTACCAATTTAACTACAAGGGTTTTATCTAAACAAAACGTACTAATTATTAAAATGGTTTTATTTTTAAATAATGTATACAATTATTATATATGTTAGTGACAATAATAATTACATAATACATTAAATTCACTACATAATAGAATTACAACTCGGGTTATATTATATACTCGTATGTCATGAGCGGTCGAATAGCGAAGATTCTGAAAACGTCCCAATTGGGACGTTTTTTCTTTAGCTAACGTCATGTGTTTACATTTACGCTGAAGTGACAAACACTAGCTGTCATCTTTTTCTTATTATGTGAATTACGCTATCCTTTTTACACAATTCGACATGAGTGAATATTGCTGTCACTGTCTTTGGAACACTCTTTATCGGTAGTAGAAAATATTGAAAAAATCACACTTAAATCAAATTTCGCTTAATTTTGTCTAATGAGATATCAATGATAATTTAATTTTTGATTAATTAAGAATAGAATTACCGTTGATTTTAGTTGATTAATATTGATTTGGTCTAGAGAATTCATAATTGCAGAATGCACTACTATACCTCATCGTTGGCTAACTTAATGTGTCCAATAAATGCGCTTCGTTTATCGTAATAGCTAATGCTAAATTACATTGTTTTTAATTGGCTTGATGAAATTATCACTTGTTCGAGTAATTCTATCATTGCACTTTAATTAAACAATGTTTTTTTTTTATATATGAAACAAATACAAATGATTACTAGGACCTAAGGATATATTATATTTTATGAATATTTCTTCGTATGTTTCACACGTGTATTCGTTACTTTCCATATTGTTTTCATCGATATCTAATTTGTTCAACGGTAGTTTTATCATTTAATCCAAATATTATCGCACGCGCATTGTCTATAACCAAACACGCTACATATAGATGTATGTGTCTAAGTAGCTTTCTTTGTTTTCTTTCTTCTTTCGTTTGTAAGAAACGGGATTCTGACATAGTCAGCCCGTGACCATGGCTCATGCAACTGTGCCGAAATATCGGGAGCTCAAAAAGGCTGATCGTGTTAAGAATCCCGTTTCTTACAAACCTTGTATTAGTAAAAACCACGAAAGTTGAAAGTTGTATATATATAAATCGTATTTAAAAGCATAACAATCTGTTTATCTGTCTGTGTGGAAAAGTTGTCCGCAATTTATTGCCTCTGTACAAAAATAAAACTATAGAATGGCGCTCGTTACAAAATTATCAACAACAAAGGAGTCGTCCAAGTGCAATAACTCAATAAGTGAGAAGTAATTAAAGCTCGTGCATCGAGCTATCAGTCACGCACAAACGGCATTGTGGTCGCGCACTCGATTTGTACACGTATCGCCCGCGGCTCTACCCGGTGCCACGAATAAACGTACCAACAGACGCGCATAATATACCAATGTATCTTAGATTGGGTTTTGTATCTAAAACAAATAATCTAAATCATGTCGTCGAGTTAATGGGCTGGTTGAATGGAACTAAACCGTGCGCGGAGGTGGGGGAAGTAAGGGTAATAAACGAGTGTGGATTTACGAGCGTAGCCGCCGGCGCAGTCAAATAATTTCGGCCTCACACAAAACTCTCCTAAATAATACCTATATATTATTCATTTTGTTACTCAATTTCTCATTTAATTAATATAAAACAAAGTGCTAGCGGGGGTCATATTAAAATGGTCACGTAAGTACGTACGTATTTTCTTAATTAACATAAATAAAAACGAAACTAAAAATACTCCATGATTTAAGTATTTGTCCACAATTAATTGCAGCTTATCTTACAATAAAAAAATGTAACTAACAAATATTACTTTAATACCTGAAGACGAAGGTCTTTAACCAGAGTAGTCCTCGCTGACCTATGGAGAAGTCTCTTGGATTTTCGACTGTTGGACTGGTCAGTAATCAAACACGCTGTACCACAAAGCGTTCTATAGAGACAGTTGCTTGTATTGTAATAAAATATTCTTGACGGTAGGAGATAATAGGCAAGGTCGACGTGCAGGCTAAATGATACAAACTAAAACTGATGCTTATTATTAAATTGGACGATAATGATGTGACCATGAAAATTATAAAATAAAAACATTGATTACACAGTCTTTTAATCAAAATTACCAAAGAAACTTTTAATAAACAATTCACACGACTTATTAAGAGATTTTTCCATGTTATTTCGTAATTACTTAAGAAGTTCTTCCCAAAACTTGTATGAACGTATTTTTTATTTTTTTTTTATATTTTTTTTTTATATTCCTTTTTTTATATTCCTGGCCCCTTTCAAATTTGACACAGTTGTCCTTTTTAATTAAAACAGAAAATACAGTATAAACTCTTTATAACGACACTCGATTTAACAACCAACTCCTTAAAACATCGAACTTACTTGACTTTGGTTGGTTTACCGTGTTATCAAAACATACTATATGTAGCATTACGCTCACTCTAAAGGATACAATGAAGAAGATGAAATAGACGATCCTGAGTCTCCACCTAGCATCAAAAACGCAGTTGATACAGCAAAGATACTAGAAAAATACTTTTTACATAATCAAGTTGTTCCAACAGCATCCTAAGATATTAGTTAAAAAAATACAGTTAAACTACTGAAGCAGCATAAAACGTAATAATAATCGTTATTAAATTGATTTCCTCTTTTAATATTTGCTCTATACTATAAATAAATATTAGAATAGTAAAATATTATCAATTTTGTTTTCACTCCAATTAACGACAATTCTCTATAACGCAAAAAAAATGCACAGTCCCTTAAGTGTCGTTATATAGAATTAACACTGTTTTTTGACAATGTAATAAACTTAACACTTGAAGTGTACAAGTATTATCGCGTACACAAGTGCAATGGCGCATCAGCGCGCAGGTACTAGGTAGCGTACAGTAGCCGGTAACCGGATCACCGCCCGTAAAGCACATCTTCATTGTTTATCTCCGGCCACTACGCGACATCTTCATTACCGCCGAGTGTTAAAACTTGTTGATCTGTCACTTTGTTAATTACTATGCAAGGCTCGGCTTTAATTGATTCAAGCGGCGACAAAATGTTAATAAGTAGTGATAAAGGGCGCTGCCCCTCGTTCGCTAGCTACCATAGGATTTCGAAATGCAAATTGTGTATTTGAAACATTGGTGTGGATAACACCGATAACCTGTACAAGCCTGTAGGCAAATTAATATCCGATGCGCAAGCGATTGTCTGCTTTATTCAATGCACTTCCCATACTATAGATAGTGAATTTACCATGGCGTCGAGGAGTATTGTTGTCGGGTATTAAGTGCATCTGTTAGTTTCGGTGGGTACTTCGATTCTTTTTAAGAATGCAATAAATTTATATGACATGTATTATCGATTAAAATGTACGTATACGTATATGAAGCTTAAGTTTTTAGCAATGTCACTGTGTTGTTGGATTAATTTGTTGATATTTTGAAGGAAATCAAATAATTTTTTAATTGGACACAAAAATTAACTATTTGGAAAAATTTATTTATTTTTATTTAATTTAATTGATAAATTAAATTAAAAGTGATGTCATGTGAAGTATGCTTTCATCTCTCTATTCTTAATTATCGAAAATCCCAAGAGTCGCAGGTATGCTTGTCAGAGTTTTACTCCTCAAGGATGTGCATATTAATATAAAAATATATCATAAAATTAATTTATTTTTATTTAATTTAACTGATAAATTAAATTAAAAGTGATGTCATGTGAAGTATGCTTTCATCTCTCTGTTCTTAATTATCGAAAATCCCAAGAGTCGCAGGTATGCTTGTCAGAGTTTTACTCCTCAAGGATATGCATATTAATACAAAAATATATCATAAAATTAATTTTTCGTATTTCGTAAAGCGAATAAGGAAATTAAAATTTTACTTGCCGTAAATAATTTACGAAATGAAAAATTAATGCGGTAATGAAAATGAAAATGTCAGACTAAATCTAAAAACGCTTGGTAAGCGAATGAAACGAGTTCAATTGATCTAAATAATCTCTTTTAAGTATTCAAAAGATGAAACATTTCCTAAAAAAGACTTTTACTTAACTTAAAGTTCAATTTCTTACACGCGCTTCCTTTTTTATGGAAGAACAGAGGAGGAAGAAGATCCAGAAAGAAGGGCCAGCCTGGGCGCGATCGTGGCACACCTCTCTCGCTTCTTCTACATCCATACAACGCATACAAGCTCGTCGGGTCGGGTCGGGTCTTCCTTATATCGATCTTCTTTAGTATATTACTAATCTGATCGATATAAGAACCAACCTTTCTCAATTCTAGTTACAACATCCTCTTTTAAGCCACATTTTTCCCTTATAACGCCCGTATAATAGTTTTAATCCTATTATTAAACGTCACGCCTAACGTACTTTTTAAGGATCGCATCTCAACGGCATTAACTCTCCTAGCATGCTTTTCCTGCCAAACCCAGCTCTCACTTCTATACATTAAACTGTACAGACTAGTACAGAATTTTTAAATACATACTTATTACAAACCAATTAATTACTTTTACATGGTTTTAAAACAAAACATATTTTGCCGACCCCCACATAAAGTAGGAACAGAGCCTGAGGGCGATGATGACCATGAAAATAATTGATATGGAAAAAATACAGGAATTCAAAGCTTAAATATTAATAAATACATAACATGATAGACGATAAAGCAAAAATTTAAATAAATAGATATTTTAACAAGCTAGCTCAGCGCTGAACTAGAGAATGAAAAGGTGTAATGAAATGAGACTCACTTGACGTAGTCCTGCTTGCAGTAGACCTGTCTATCCCGCAGGAAGCAGGAGGGGTGTCGGTCGAGCTGGACTGCGCAGACGCAACATCGCAGGCAGCCGGTGTGCCAGGTGCCGCCACCCACCTCCAGGAGGAACCGGTCCGCGATCGCCTCCCCGCACGCGCAGCACGTGTGGTGCTCCGTCTGCAATCACAATTACATTATGAGAGCGTATTTTTATTTAGGCTGTAGTCACGTTCAAGGTGTTTTCCTGACTATGGATAATTTGTGCAACCCATAAGCCGGGACGGGTCGCGGGAGTTTGTTGTCCTAAGTACATTTAGTTAACAATCAAGAAAAAAAATGGTTTCTCTCGAGTTCCAGAATTACAACAAAAAAAAAGTGATTGTATTCAAAGTTAATTAGTACTTTACCTTACGTCCATTCTTAACACTCCTCACGTAATGACTTTTACTGTTTTTAAATGAGTCGTCCCGACCGGGAATTTACAAGCACTTTATAAAATACAATCTTCTATGTGCCCAAAAATATAACGCCCTTGCTTTATAAAGTCGAAATGTAGTAACTATAACTTATTCGGTATTACTTAACAGTAGTAATTATTTAACAGTTAAAAGTTGTTTATTATTTTTACAATATGTATTCTTTAGTTTGGACATCTGGACAAAAAATTGTCTCTAATGTGTAATTTGGACTCTCCGCCTTACATTTACTTCAGTATTCGATGCTTCTGTTTCCAGCTCCTGATACTTGTCATCTGCGCTGCACTCGTTATGCCTATAGTAGGAACGGAAGGCCTAGAGTGCTAGCTAGCTAGCTAGTCAGCGCAATAGTATGGATTGACGTTTGCTGAATTCTCGATGTAATAGAGAAATCTACATTGTCTAGCTTTTGTTCGCTATAGACCACGCGACATTACGAAACCTTAGGTATGTCAGTGCCATACATTTTGGACTTTTCGCTTTCGCTTATCGAATGCTACTTCGTATAGCGAGGATCGTTTATATACATCAGAGAGTTATGTAGAAGTGGAAAGTGCTGATAAATTGAAATTTACTCGATTAGATTCTCTATTCATTTTAGATTTGTGTTTCCAGCTTTTGACATTTATTTTCGATACTTGAAGTAAAAAAAAAAAACTGTAGATATATTTCTCCTTGTTAGGTTTTTATGGAATTGTATTTGTTCTATTTTCAAAACAGTCTCTATGTGTAGTACTATTAAATAAAATTTAAACACAAAGCCATAAATAAACACCCCGCAAAATATAATAAGTAAATCAATAATTTTGTATTGCTACATGTGTTTGGTAGACAAAGCCTGGCCGTGCGACTGTTTATTTGATTTGACGGTATGGCGAGGGAGCGGGGGGCGGGTAATCTAATAGAGCTGTTGCACAAATAAAACACCCCCTTCGATTCGCGTGTCGCGGTAATCAAACGTTGGCAAATTGTTTTAGTCAAATATTTGTGACGTGACTAAAATGAATAGCAACTTTGTTTTAACCAATCTAACACATGTCGTTTGAGAAAGGCATTCATTAAGTCATACTATGTAATTCAAAATCAAATTTTTGCAACCCTTTCTATGTAAATTAAAGAAACAACACTGATAGCTTGGTTAGCAAGAAGCTCGTTCTTTAAGCAAGTCCCAGTAAAACGATTAGTCTTCTCGCATTTCAAATAATATACCTCTAAAACTAAAACATATATAATTATGTATGTTTCACTTTGGACGTAGTATAAATTTTCGTAAAATAAAAAATTAAAAAAGTACGTAAAATGCATATTAACTCACTCCAATGACAATAATAGTCTAAAAAGCAGGCGGCGGAAGTATCAAACTTTATCTTTTCGATTTATATTAGATACAAATTCGAGTAACTTTCAGTTAACTTATGAACAAATATTATTAAGTCGTTAATATTATGCGAAATATTGACGCAGGTTAATTGTTCCATTAATAATTATCACGCAGTGTCCATTAAAATCCTCATACATTTTCCATCCTTTCCTTATACGAATAGGATGGGAAGGGGACTGGACGTGGAGGGGACAGATAGGAAAAGGAAGGCCCTTTTTCCTGTATATCATCTCCTCTGTCCATTAAAGGTAAGCAACGCATGACTAATTTGCTGGTTGCGGATGTCTATGGTAGGTCACATAACATCAGATGACCCGCTTGCTCGTTTGCCACTTTCTTCCATAAAAAAAATTAATTACTCTTAATATAATTTCATATTTAAAGACCTTATTATTATTGCAATATTTTAATTAATATTATTAACATCATAAATATTGAGAATGTAATAAATAGACAAAATATGTGAATAATCTATTAAAACATAAATAAACAATGTAATACCATTGCGATATTAAAAACGTTAGACTTCATAGTTTAGCAATAAATCTGCGCTCTATCCCCCATTGACAACCGTGGCGCATTCAGTGGAGACCCACCGGGCTACAACAAGCAACACAATAAGGGGTAATGTTAAACTTAGAACCGACAACCCTTAAACAAATTTACACCGTTTTCTACGCAATATACTGCGAACAGCCGTAAAGCAACGCCATCTGTAACGCCCCACCATTCACGGAGCAGGGGCTGCCGCCATGAATAATGTCATGTTTTTCAAGTGTGATAATCTCAGGTATTCGTCGTGATATCTTCAATTAATGCAGCAAAATATATAAGAATAGAGCTTGATAGATATATATAGACAATTGAAGTGAAAACTTCTATGAATGAGCATGATGTAGGTAGTGTAGGTAGTTAGTATATTTTTATCATAAAAGATGGCGCTAGCAGTATTGCAATTCGTGTTGTATTGTAATGTTGTTATAGTTACTCTGCTATTCGATTTGATTCTTAGTTTGTTCAAGTATTTTAACATTTACTTCATTCAAACTATCACACAAATATCTTAAAAACCGTAATCTTCACTAGGAAGCCAACTCAGCCAATCCAACCTTGTTCTTACGTGCTTCGTCTTCGCATTAAAATTTATCATCGTAGTCACAGCAATTAAAGTTTTTAGTAGTCTAGATAAGATAGAACCTTTCCCAGGTGCCATCTGTCGGATGGCCACCCTAACTCTGTCTATCAAACGTTTCGTAACAAATTTCTTAAGAGTCCCATTGAGGTTGCATATAATGGCGCCCCGGTGGCCGCTTTGTCCCTAACATCCCTTGACGTATGTCCTTTTTATAACACTACCCTCGCACCCGGTGCTAGCGAGTTACTCGTTCATAATGACTTTGTTTGAGTGTATTTAATGCGTCATTTAGAAGGGCTTGTTTATTCCACTTTTTGCCTAAAATTATGCTAATGTGTTACACCTTTTTGTCAGGCGAGATTGTAAAACACACAAGTAGCCACTACCTGATTTTTTTGTTCATATGTAAAACACAGACACTGGAGCTAGAAGAGAGTGTGCGTTTTTTCTCTATATATTGTAAAAACAATTACAGTCTATAAGCATATGGTAAGCTAGCTTGACAAACTTGGAACATATTGCCCCAAAGAAAAAGATCTGTCTTTACTAGTTAGACAAAGAAGGTTATACATAAATTTTACAATGATAAGGAAAATCAAAAGAAACAATAATACAGTATAAAATCGTACAACTTTCATCATCACTCAAAACTAGACGGCAGTATTTCACACGACGCGAGAGCAAAAACTAGCAAACATTCAAGTTCAAAAGGTAGAAAATGATATATCGCCCCAAAATCCCTTTATGTGGCGTCATTGATATCTAATAAAGGTTGACAAAGCCGTATACGGCAACTGTAAATACGTTGAATGAGGACGTCGAGCGTCACGGAGCCGAGTATTGTGTGTTGATTTGGCGGGCGTGACCGCTCCACGCATTTCCCTACTCTATTAGAACAATTTGCAATCGGGATGTACCGATTTCAGATATCTCTTCGTGTAAAAATGGGAAAAGGATTTTTTGTTTGTGTTAATTTATAAGATTCTTGCTTTAAAATGTTTTTATAAGCAATGATTTATAATCACCAAGTTTTCTCAACCATGAATTACCGTAAAGACTGTCCTTATCTCGTATACCTACTTCTTGTTCTAACAGATGTCGCTAAATGTCTCCTCGCGAATACTATAAAAATTATAAACAATATTTTTGTATTACTATTTAACTAACTATTCAGAATATCAAAAATAATTCTGCACCTGCGCGAGTTGTTTGTTCATATTTCTGAGAATGTTAGGAAGAAATTGCATCAAATGAATTTTTATGAACGGTACGTTTAAATTATCAATAATTCTTAATAAACAAGATACGGATCCTACACATACATGACCATAGATAGATCGTTATGCATTACTCGCCTCACGGAATGTCATATACCCAGCTAAACAAAACTATCTTACAGCAGGAATAAAAAGAGTCAACTAAAAATGTAATCTAATTTTAATTTAACAACCATCTTGAAGGAATTTGTTTATTAGTACATCGGATATTAACAACGTTTGAATAACTGTGATCTTCCACTGGCGTAAAATCGTGTATCGAAACACGCTTCCTCTCTATCTTTCACTTTGAAAAAACTGAGATGACGATATGTTTGCGACAAGTTTATACTTATAATGGAAACCCACGGTAAGTGAATTTAGCAAGATTACTAAAAAAATTGTGACTCTTTACATACTGCTGTTAATAAACTTTTTATCTGTTTTTCACATATTTTGAATACTAACTTTTTCTTTTATAGTAGGATGTGGCAAACGAGCGAGGTCATCCGATATTGAATGAGAGCTACCCATAGGCTACAACAAGCTAACGAGTTGCAGATGTGTTGCCTACGTTTAATGGACAGCCTTTTCCTCTTCTATCTTTCTCTTATTGGAAAATTATAGGGAGTGGAAGAGGACTAGGATTAGACCTCCGGCTACTCACTCGTCAGACGCAACGCAGAGTTACTTCTACTTCACGCTAGCTTCTGTGAGGTCGTGGTATTTCACTGGTCGAGCCAGCCCATTCGTGCAACAGTTTTTGTTCAGCCTCTACCACTGTTTCTTCTGTTTCTTTTTTATATGACTTATTAGGTTGCTGTATAGGTATATTTATTTGTTTGGACGTAACAGAATCATTGCGACGCCTTTGTACCCTGAAATATCGGATTAATTCGAAACGTTGCACACTTGTCGAGGACAGATGACAAGGCAATTATATAAATAGTTTATCCTGGTATCCTTACCAGGATCTTAGGGATTTGTGATTTTGTGGGTTAACGATGCAACGCCATCTAGGTGTAAAAATTTTAATCACTGTTATGGAACTTAGCTTGGTTTTTAGTTTTTAAAACTATTAATTATTTATATGTATTATTCGAGTTTCATGGCAGTCATATTTACATTCGGTCATCGATCATTTTGTATTTTTCAGAGGACTTTTAAAGATATGACAATTACTAAATGTAGTAAGATAGTAAGTGAAAACAATTGAACTAAGTATGGACAAGGTAATACCTATTACCTCTCCTTTTTTTTACTACCACACATTAAACATGCCTCATGCATATTACCCTCAATCGGAATTGATCGACGTTTTATAATTATTTGCCAATCTTTTTTCATTCGTCCTCTGAACATACCCGAACTACAGAAGCATACCTTTCTCAGTTATGACGTCCTCTTTTAAGTCACTTTTTCCCTTACAACGCTATTTCTCATCCTATCAAGAAAAAAATGTTGCGAAAGTGAGTGGCAGTGTAGGTCGGGGTGGAGTAGAAGAACCTATACCGACCAGATTAGTAACACTAATGAAAGGAGTAAGGATTAGATGTATGAATGATAAATTATAAGTGACAGAGATGTGCCAAATATAAATTCGTAGATAATCTCTGCCTACATCACTGGGTTAGGAGCGTGAGTGTATATATAATGTATTGTAGTGAAAGAAATAAAAAAGCACAATAAAAACACTTTAAATATAAATCCTCAGTGTATTATGGAGTCGGTTAAACCATATGATGTCGATTATCGACATTTTCGATTTGGTGCACAGAAGCATAGATGTCAAATAGTATAACATAGGGGCGTACAGAAGGCACGACCACGGTTCCGCTTTGTGTCAGACGTAGCCGGCCATTGTTCCGTCCTATTATCAAGTGGGTACACGGAAAGGTGGCAGCGGCGCCGGCCCACGTCATTGTCCCCGACTTATGTTCGCAAATCCGATTTATATTTGAATATAATTGACTTTCGGCTTCGTATCAGGTAAGGAGAGCTTGTAGCCCATTGTCTGGTGCGGATCTCAATGGCATTTTTATCGTTCGAACATGATAAATGTATTTGTGAGATTAAGTCTCGTGCTCGATCGACCTCAGCGCCATAACCGCTGTTCACGAATTACAAGGAAGAGTGTGTAACGTGTCCGTTGCGTTTAACACATTCTTCTTACCCAAATTACAATTTAAAACGTATGCAATGCTTAAATTAATTCTGTATGTAAATAATAATGTCTTAGTAACATTATAGTTAAATGAAAAATGACCTTAACTGAGAGTCGAGTCACATTATTAGACAAATTTCAAAAAAACTTATTGTCATTATTAAAATATACAAAATTTTGTCTCGGTTTGAAAACCATGCCAAACCTACTATATACTTGCTTACCTGCTGCTATACTTGCTTGGAACAAGTGGGAATTTTCGGGTCATCAATTAAAATTTGGCTACATATCTTGCCGTGATTTACACTGTCGTACTCTGACAATACGCGTTACCTACTCCGTGGTAGGAGAAGCATAGATAATAGAGAATATTAAAGCAATCGATTTGCACGACAGTGGTTCCCCAAAGGTAAGTCCATAGCGTTTTCGCAATACATGTGTAACAGTCGTAGGTAACCATTTCCCTATACGTTCACAATACGATACAAACGAGCAGCGTTTTCCCCGTTATATTACCATAATAGTCAACAATCTTGGCAATGGCGAACTCCTTGGCCCATTTACATTCGTCGGGACGGTGATTTTCGAATCACGGATCAATTGAGGTTCAATCGCCGTGCTCGGGGAAACATACAAATTGATCGAGGTTGTTTGTTTTCGTGCGAACGCCCCTCGATCGAGTGTTTTTAAGTTTTCAAAACCAACTGGACAACAAAGGCGTTGGAGATAAATAACGTACGTGTCAGCGAGGTGAGCATCGGCCCGGCTGACACAAAGGCGCGGCGGGGGCCAGGATATTGGAGAGAGACTCGCGCCATTCACGCATTGCTCACGGTTTTTTTTTCACTGTGACGGGGGTCATGGCGACCATCCGTCAATTTGCGGTTGCCCAAGCTACGGGAGCATGTTAGGATTTTGCCGATATCGTTCATTATTATAGTCACTATTTTTTTAAACATAGCAATATTTTTTTCTTTTAAACGTAAATTATAAGATATATATTATTTCGTGCACATTATATTGACATCGTTTATACTAAAAAAAAAATCGATTTGTCATTTTAGGATTATATTTAATTTTAGAGAGGTAGTAGGAAATGGTCGAAAATATGACATAAAAATCCCAGGCTCATCGTCGCTCAATTAGACAAGCAAATATAGTAGGTAATTTTTATTCGTACAACTTATGAAACACCTTAAAATAAAGTGAAAATTAAAAAAAAACTACTAGTCTTGCTATATCTTTTGTAAGACCAAGTTAGGTTGTAAAAATTATCTATGCTATCGACACTGTAAGATCTATATAACCACTAATATTATGTTAATTATTTTATTACTTAGTATTATTGCAGTTATATAGAAATGGTATAAATATATACTCACAACTATTACTGCTATTTAAAATAATCTAGCATTAATGCCACTTCATCTTGATACGTTAAATAAACTAGCTATTTATAGCTAAGTGAAAATAAAATATAAAGTTGAAAGGTTTGATCTTCTTAAAGCCTCTCGAAGTATCTTTAAGATGGCACACTGACATTTGTTACAGAAAGAAAAATAAACAAAACTTCAACAACGAAACTTACTTGGAGGATCGAGAGCAGATTCCGTAGTGCGAACAAGTGAAATTGAGTTCTATGCTAGTAAAGTAGAGTTGTATTTTGTTGAGCAAGTTGTTCTGGGTGTTGAAAGGGTGCTGCGGGCGCCGGCCGAGGCGTGGCAGGGCGTGGCAGCCAGCGGTTGTTTGCAGTGACGTCACTCACACCCGCAGACTTGTGTGCGTGAGCCGAGTCGTCACCGCGAACATTCTCAACAGCGGTACTAAGCACTCATACCATTCATAACAAGTCGATATTTGTTTTATTTAAACCAATAACAAGTACCCATTCATTATATTTCTTAATATATCTACTCTAAATATTATTTAAAGATAGCAAAAACGTATCAACCTATAAGCTTAAAAAAATATTGTCAACGGTGCTAATTTTTCTATTAAGGCTATTACAACCGTCCCAATAGTTAATGGTAACATTACGTCATAAAAACAAATCAAATTAGCTAAGAATCCAGTAATACAATCAAAGGAACTGTCCAACCGAAAAGCGGTAGTCTCCTTCGGTCTTCGGAGATTGATTTCCTTTACTTTTAAATATGTTCAAAGACTAATAATACATTTTCGACCCAACCAACGGGCAAGTCTCTAATAATAAAAATGGGCTTTCGGTCCCGGTTAAGTTATTTCACAGACAATCATAGTCTCCCCTTCCCCACCTGGTATATTATGAAAAGGAAGTATTGATAGCAACTTCTCTGATTGCAGTATACCTTTGGGACGTATGTAAGTTAAATAATGGTTATTTTAAAACGTGTTTATTACACGTTAACGGTTTCCAAACCATGACTACCGCTACGATTTTTCCTAATTACTTCTTTAAGATTGTCGTCGTCGTCACTCCAGAAAATTAAAAATACCAAATACCTAACAAATCTTAATTTACCATATACTTAACTAATATTATCAATGCGAATGTCAGTTTGTTTGGTTTTGTTTCTGCGCCTTCGTAGATTTAGAAAAGGCCTATGATAAAGTTAAAAGAGATGATCTGTGGTCAAGTTTAATTGAGTTTGGATTGAACAGTGACCTTATACAAGCATTGAAGTCCCTTTTATAAAAAAAGATAATATTACCTTTTATAAATTCTACTGCTTGTGTTAGGATTAACGGGGTCTTAGACTGGTTTAGCATCAATAAAGGTGTAAGACAGGGCTATGTAGCATCCCCGTCGCTGTACAATCTCTTTATGAATGATTCGTTGAAAGCTTTGAAAGACGAAGATTGTGGACGAAAGTAAGGGTGCTTGAAATAGAACAAAATAAGATAGTAATTGATATAAATGTTAACGTAAAAGAAGTGGAACAGAGTTTGTACATTTGGGGTGTATGTTTAATAGAGATTGGAGACATCTTAGAGATCTTTAAGATATTGAATGAAGACTAAATGCGGGAATTAAAATGAATGGGGCAATAGGTTTCGTAGACAGAGAGTCAGCATGTGTCTATAAAGGTTCGCCTGGCAATACACAATGCTGTACGAGCCCCAACTTTAATTTATGGGAGTGAGAGCTGGGTTTGGCAGGAGAAGCATGCTAGTAGAGTTAATGTCGTTGAGATGAGATATTTAAGAACTATGTTAGACGTGACTTTGAATGATAGGATTCAAAATAGCGTTATAAGGGAAAAATTTGGCTTAAAAGTGGATGTCGTGACTAGAATTAAGAAAGGTATGCTTCGGTGGTTCGGGCATGTTGAAAGGATGAATGAAGAGAGAATATAGAAACAAATTTATGTAGCAAAAGTAAGTGAAATAATCTGGAACATATTCACACACGACCATCTGATCCCAAACTAAGCGGAGCTTGTACTACGGAAACCAGATGATTGATATACTACTTTTCTTTCGTAAATAGATAATCCATAATCTCTGCCTATACCTCTGGGTTACGGACGTGAGCGCATATTTTATTTATTTCAAATAAGTCATCACATCGCTGTGTTGCTATCTCACATAAGAGTTAGCTAGGATTTTTTGTAATATCTTTTAAAATTGCTACAAAGTTTAATCATCGATCGTTTTGCTTCAACAACATCATACAAAAACGCTTTATCTATATCTTTAAAAAAACTAATACACTTAATATTCTCGGAGCTTGAAATGTAAGCCAAACTACTATTGTCTCACGC
Source organism: Papilio glaucus (assembly GCA_000931545.1). Classification (NCBI taxonomy): domain Eukaryota; kingdom Metazoa; phylum Arthropoda; class Insecta; order Lepidoptera; family Papilionidae; genus Papilio; species Papilio glaucus. The sequence continues at coordinate 195,234 of JWHW01026752.1, forward strand.
TTGATTCCACATCAATTGTATAATCGTGTAAGCGTTCGGAGCGTGTCCATCCGCAACGTATCAAAACAGTCTCTAATAACCGAAGAATCTCTGTCGGCGCTATACACGACCATTACATTCCAACAAAATAGACTGCTCAACATCGGCCTCGTCTCTCGCTGGATATTAAGCAATAAACAGTCAATAAACGCAAGCCGAGATCGTGCCTAATTACAAACAATTAAAGGCCCCATGGCGCCCCCCGCCGAGGCGGCGCGCGCGCACTCCTTATTGCCCTATTTATTGCATATTGGAAACAAAAACGATACAACTAGTTGACTGTTATAGTTTTGGGATGTCTGGCTGCGGCCGATGCCTATTTTCTGTAATAGGTTAGTTAAGTATTAATGGCTTGAGACCGATTCGTAAGCAGGTATAGAAATGAGAAATGTCGAAAATGATTGTATTTCATGTTAGAAGGTTAATCGAGTTGCCGATACGAGCGTCGATTAAATTGTAGTCGCAATCATTTAATGTCTCGTACATTAAATAATACCATCGAAGCGAGTCGGACAAAATAACTATGTTACGATGTTTAACACGCGGGAAAATATCTGTAAACTATGTGCAATGTGAAACAATTACGACAGCAGTTATATGTTATATTATCGATTATATGTTTGTATGATTATGTTTTTCTATATTTTATATGATATACTTACATTACAGAAATAAAGCTAGAAGGTATTGTCACAATTACTAGTATAGTAACTCAAAAGCGTTTTGGTCTTATAAAGTGAACAAAATGGCAGTGGCTTTAATGATTTGTATGAAATTATGTATTCAGATACGGTTTATATTTCTAAATTTATAGATACGTGTCATTTGGCATATTAATGTATACCGTATTAAAAGTGTACTAAAATGTTGAATTAAAATACCACGATGTATGAATTTGGATGAAAAGTATGGGCGCGAGAGATGTACGTTAAAGCTTAATTTGTATTAATTTATACTAACTACATTATGGTATTGTTAACTTTTCAGATATGATCTTGGCGGGGTTTCCTTAACAGTGCGCATGCTAACACAAAGAACCGTTGCAATTCACCGTCAGCCATTAACAAGAGAACTGCTTTGGCCAAAGTTATTTACAATATACAATGTTTGGATAATCAACGTACGTATCCCTTATTTTTAACAATAGAACTTTTAAAACACGCATGTTTATACCTATGCCAGTTTAACTTTTACTTATATACAAAAAATTCAATAACAAATTTATATTCTACGCATTTTTGGTAGATTCACAGACCTCTGCTATAGATTGAAAGTCCCAGTGCAATGTTTTTAATTATCTTGAAACAACAGGAAGGTGTTTATTCCTTGAATTACTAGTAGTACTTAGTATTCTCTGGATATCCTTTTGCTGATAGACCTTCCTACCTGGACGAAAGTGAATATAGATTGCCGTTTCATATATGTACATTGTTACTATGAATATAAAAGTATCACGTAAATAAGGGTAAAATTTTAAATGTTTCTGTATTTAAAATTTATAAGCTCTTGAACATTATGTGTTTGTAGTTTGGTGCATGTAAAAGATTTCAACGACGAGAATGGTAGTCTAATAAACAACCTAAATTATTAAAGTAACATATATAATAATAGACTATGTTGAAAAGTCAAATATATAATAATAGACTATGTTGAAAAGCCAAATAATAATAAGGAAAATCTTTCAACACATCTAACTTTCACGATCTAACATTTTGTTTGTTTTTAAGCGTATTTTAAAGCCCTTTAAACAAAATAAGAGACAAATTTGTGTTAACAAACAAAATAGACTATAATTTTATAACAAAAAATAATTAATTATTTTTTTTGTGATTAGAATGCCTGAGCATTTTAATGAAGCTAATACATTTAGGTTTACGACCATAGAAAGAATCGCACCAACGACTTTATTACACATTCTTTCGACGATATCTATCAATTTTCGCTATTCCTCGATTTTTATTTTACTATTCGTTCGTCTCTTTAATATTTATAAATATACCTTAAAAAAGGGTAATGAATTAGGGTAATTACTTCTATATATAGTTAACGGCTTAGACCTTCCATTAACCAGCATTTTACCGTTATCTGAAAATTGCAATTTTATTCTGCCTTATTGCTAGAAATCGTCTTAAAAAAAAAGGTCATTTTTCATAATTCCATGTCATCAGGTTGCGTAAGTCAGTTGGATTCGCCTTTGATATTTATATGTTACTTTTATGTAAAATAAATATAATATTGGTAAGTTGGAAGTTAGTAAGTCGACGAGCGGCGAGATATACCGTGAGAAAGTTCCCAGCGCCAAATCCGTCTCAGCGGCGTCACCAAAAAGATCAAACTCCATCGGCCATCGCCAACCGAAATACAACTGTCGATATAACTTACAGGCTAATAGGAGCGGCGCGCCTTATGCCCACTATTAAATACTATACACATTTTACGATAATGCCCAACAAACTCTTATAAACATTTCTTTTTTCTTAACAGCCGAAGGCGCCACTTGCTTCTCAATATTAATATCGCCACGCTAGTTCAGTTTAAGGGTTTAATTGCGTGGCGGGCGATCCCTGACGGAGCGGACGCACTAAATTAATCCACCGTTTTTAATATTCATAGCGTTTTTAAAACAAAATTCTTGAACTAATTAAAACTTGTATAATTCTTTTGGTTATAAACGCTCGCGTTCATTTGTTTGCAGTTTAATTCCTGTGATATGGATATTTATAACGTGTGTACGTTTTTAACTAAGATAAGCACTGTAGCCCTAAAATATGTTTACAATGTTTGAATTAAAATGATTTAGGTAAATAAAAATAAATAAAAAAGAGAAGCAAAATGCGGTCTTCGAGAAGTAGACGAGGCGTGATTCTGAATAAAATCTGATAAGGTATTAGAAATACAGAGAAAGAGAAAAGTGTGGATGAAGAGAGGAATTTGTGACTAAAATTGAGATAGGTACGATTTGGTGGTTTTGGCATATTGAAAGGTTGAAACAAAGTTCATACGAAGTTGATAAACAACTTACTTCAAGTATTTTAATGTCTTTAGTAAGTAGGAAAAACAAACTAACATCATAAATGTAAATATATATGAGATTGTAGTTACCATACATATAATGTCACATACGAGAAGCTTAGGTTTGCTTTTTCTAAGAAAATCAAACAATATCTCAATACAATATTTTATGAAGGAACTATTTTAAACTTTCGTGGTTTTTACTAATACAAGGTTGGTACCTATAACTTTTTTTCGCACTACCGCATAACTCCAGTCAGCCCGTGACCATGGCGCATGCAACTGTGCCGAAATATCTGGAGCTCAAAAAGGCTAATCGTGGTAAGAATCCCGTTTCTTACAAACCTTGTATTATACGAAACTTATCACACGAAGGACTTAAAGGTAATAATTGTTTATCATTCAACTTGTTTATGAATTAGTCTATATTTTTAAAGCTTTTAATCGCAATCATAATCATCTCCCTGCTCTTTTCCTATTTAAGTCGAGGCGGTACAGTATGATCGTCGTCCATACTGTATATGTTAGGCTACAGTTTTTTCGGCTGGCCGCCTGATACTAACACTCCTCGGGAATTGTTTTAAACAGCGTAAATAAAAATAAAACAAACATTTTACTAGCGATGTGCGAATACAATCAACACACTATTGGATTCAGTCCAACCGAGGTACACACAATAATTTAGTAGGTATTTAGTTGTAAGAATTATTTTGTAATGTCTTTATGATGATAAGTAAAATTCGTTATTATTTAATTTTGAGATATGGCAACATTATTAAGTATAATAAGTGAATACAGAGCATTAAAACTAATAGTTTCTAAATTATTGTAATAAAAAAACCTTAAGCGAATATCATTAGATCGATAATTTATATTAATTCTGTTTGTTCGTCGTTTAGACACAAAATTAACAGATGAAAAGCGAGCATTGCGAGCAGCTGGTGTCTTGCTGTCAGTAGACCTGGAGACCGCACCGAAATAGTGTTGAGCGTTAATAAAATTGACCGCAAAAAAGTCTAAATTTGAATAAAGTTTAATAAATCTGCTTACGATATTTATTGCGAAGTTTCTTGCTACAAATTACACACACCAATGACGTATTATTTCAGTATACTGTCGTGATTTTTTGTTTCATAGTAATGAAACTATAACAATTTTTTTCCCTATTAATTTCGCTGTTCGCCTATGGATATTTGATAGTATTAATAATCATAACAACACTTAAGATTCTATTTCATTACTATGGACTATAAATATTTGTAATAAAAAAATACTAAGTATTTATTAACTCCTAGTAACCCGCACTGGCTTCGCCAGAGTATCACTTATTATATATCCGATCGCTACCAAACGCAGGAACACATATTGGACCAATCTGAACATTTCTTGAAAATTACGATGTAATCGGTCCAATCGTTTCGGAGTGTATAGGGACCCTACATAAACACATCGCATTTTATATACAGAGAAGATTTGAAAGAAGAATTGAAACACGAGTACGTGTATGTAAATTTCATAAGGTTTATTTGTCATTATTCGTATTTGCTGATGATAATAAAATTTTATTTATTTCAAATACACCGCATGTACCTCATGTATGTAAAAACTTTATTATAAAAAAATGGTATCATACTTTTTTCAATGATGTATGTATGAAACATGTAGGTAAATATGTAATAACTACAAACGACAAAATTTACACAATTTATAGCATTAGCGAAAAGTACCGTTTTTATAACTGTATAAAGAAATAAGGTAAATGAATAAATATACGCTCACGACCGTAACCCAGCGGGGTAGGCAGAGATTATGGATTTCCATTTGGAAAGATCCAGGCACACCTCTCTCGCTTCTTCTACATTCATACATCTACGCTTTCATGCTCGTCGGTTATGGGTGCTCCTTATATCGCCATTCTTAAAAATAAGGTAATATTTCTTTATGCAGTTATAAAAAAATTATTGAGATATAATTTATCTCTGTACAAATCTAATACAACCGGTTTCATAAAACATCGTTATATAGCTGGATGACAAAGTTGTGGTTTTACATAGTGGGTTAAAAGTATTTATCGAGTGCAAAATCATCGACATCGATAAATTGTGTCGATATCGATAACGGCGCTGCACTAGGGCGAGCGCAGCGGGGTGCCGGCGCAGCTCGTGCCTGCATCCCACCTGCGCTCGCTACGTATCTTCCTATATACCTACCTACTATTGTCGACTAACGCCTAAATTGTATTATTGTAGTAACATTTTTATGATCTGTCCATCCAGCTGAGACAAATTTATGACTTTACCCATTGCCAAACAGAATTAAGAATGTATAAACAAATAGCATAGTGTAAAATATTTGAATTAATTAAACAATATATATTTGAAATCGCGTCTTGTAATTCTTTTTATAATGTTAAGTGCCGATGTGGTTGAAAGGTGGTACCCTAGTTTAGCAACAGCCTATTCTCTCTTCTCTTAAAGGTACCCACGCTAGAATCGGTAAATGCATACGTTGCACTAAAACAAATCTTTATAGTAGTTAAAGGATATATTTAAGTTAAAAAAAAAATCATATGGCAGGTATATAAATAAATATGATAGATTTGATTGAAAATATCTAACGCAGGGCACCTACTATATTTATTTACTAAAATAAACTGCCGTCATAAAAAAATATACACGTGGATCGAACATAAGGGATTATATCAGCAATGATAAAACAATAGCCTTTACACATGAAATAACGATAAAGTTTTTACCTTATTTTTTCATAACAATTTTATAGTTTAGTTTTAAAATTCTAAATATAAAAAGGAGATAAGCGAAATTTAACAAATAACGTGTATTTTATTTGTAAGTCATTGTTTGTTCAAGAAACAAGCGTTTTCGAACAGACGGAGCAATTGACACAAGTGAATCCGTCGTATTGCAAATAAAAGCCTCTTTGGATCGACAACCTTGTTTGTGTTAATTTAAGTCTTATTCCTTAAGTAGCAAGGTCGTAATTACCTTGGAATATGCAGTCAATTATGTCCTTCTGCTAAGTTACCAGTTGATAGCTCGAGATATAGATGTCAAACGACCATAATAGTTAGTTTGCGTTTCACACGCACTCGCTTCTGGCGACTTCTGTAACACCGACCTACATACTACCTTATTAAAATCGGATCATGTAGCCCAAATTGATCAGAAGGTCATTTTCATCTGTTAGAAAAAAACTGAGAAACTAAAATTAAATAGTATAGTGAACAGGCGACTGCATCAAACTATTGTGAACTTGGTTCATATATATGATTAGAGTTCACATAGTTTAATAGGTTTTATATAAAAACTAGCGGACCGCCCCGGCTTTGCACTGGTAGCACTAAACAAAAAGAAAATCGACTTAAAACTATCCTATCTTTTAAGTTGGACGATGTTCCACATTGTGACCAAATTTTATTACAATCGGTTAAGTGGTTTAGAAGTCCATTGAGGACAAACATTGTGACACGAGATTTATATATATTAAGATAACCGACAAAAGGACTGCCGAGACAAGTGACAACTCACAACAAGCGAGAAAGCGCGACCATAGCTCAAAATAAATGAACAATTAGTAAAAAAATAAACCCTTGTGTCTCATATTCAAAATTGAATACAAGAAAAATAAATGAAGATCAGCTCGTCGAAACTGTTCCAAATTGGAAAAAGCATGTTGCATATCGAGCATGTCCATCTTCCGAATCTATAAGATTTTCACCTACGAAATATCGTCTAACGAGGCTAAAGAAGTTCACTCAAATATTGCATATAAGTCATTAAAACTTTTTTCATGCAAAACCCATTCCAGCGTTACGCCTATTCGACATTGTACGATACATTAATTAATACAGTGAAGTATGAGACATTACAGTTTTAAATAGGTTCACATCGGTCCAGCCGAGCAGCACGTTACATGTTTTGATTTCGAATTAACATATTCGAGCCGGTATCGATTGAAGAAAACTAGAATCTTGTATAAGATCAACAATAAAGTACACCACGAATTTATTTAATTTATGTTAATAATAAACTATTATTCAATGTGATGGTTAATTAGTGATGAAAGTTATTTAGTTTTAAAAAATAAACTATTTTCATTCTTTCCGTTTTATCAGTATACATGTAGAATCCTAAGTAGTTGTTTTTTTTTATCAGATTCTGATTCATTTAACCTGTGATAAGGTAACATCATCATCTTCCTGCCCTTCTCCCATCTATGTGAGGTCGGCACAGTATGTTCTCCTCTTCCACGTCAGTCGTCATATTCACACCCTTCTTAAACATATCATCTTTCACACAATCCAAACATATTTACTTCGGTCTTCCTCTACGATAGTAACCATCTACTTCATTATCATTATTTTCTTCCGCATAAATTGCCTATACTAAGCTAACCTCTTACTCCACAATTTCTCTGTCACTGGCGCAGCTATCTTACTTCCTCTAATATACTTATTCTTAATTTTATCCATAATCATCACACCACACATCCATCTTAACATTCGCATCTCGGCCTCATGTAGCCTGCTTTCATCCGAACCTGACGACGTACGACAAGTCTTACGACCGACTTGTGTAGATCTGTCTCTGAAGCTTAAGGGGCATTCGTGGATGACAAGTCGTTCCAGTGATCCGTCGCCATTTCATCCTAATGCATTTAATCGGTTTTTCCCGTCTCGATCAATGTGATATAGTAAAATACAGACACTAATTCCATACAGTCTTTACACAAAATAACACCACACTTTATAATAGTCAGATCCTTTTTTATATCTAGGCAGATCAGATTTTGATCGAAAATCCACTGATCTTTAGTTACAATGTAAATATGAAATTAATAAACATCATGATCGTATGCAGAAAACCGAAACCTTCTTTTAATAATCAACCAAAGTCAATTCCATTAACAAACAGAATGATTCATCACAGGAGCAAAAAGAATTTGGTCGAAAAGGTTCGAGAGCGAAGCGGTTGATCCATATTAAATGAACGAGTTGCTAATATTCATAAACATAACAAAGTAGGTCCGCTAATCGGCCCCGACGTTATTTATATCTCTGAGTTATAAATTTCGGAGTGGGTGCCGCGTTTATCAATTAATTTTGAAGGTGAAGACGGGCGAGCAAAGAAGCCTTTACAATTACGAACCACTCGTATATTTTCGGTTGCTGTTCTTACATTTCTATATATTTATACATATATTCGCGTACGTGAAAACGTTTATAAGAGTTGTGTTTTCTTTTTAATAAATAAAAAAAATGAAAAAATAACAATATTGATATATAGGTACGTGAAAATTGTGATAACATTAATAAAGAAACATGCGCTCACGCCCGTAACCTAGAGGTAGGTAGAGATCTTGGATTTCCATTTGGCGCGATCCTGTCACACCTCTCTCGCTTCTTCTACATTCATACACCTAAGCATACATGCTCGTCGGTTATGGGTGCTCCTTATATCGGCCTTTTTTAGTAAGCCACTAATCTGATCGATATAAGTTCTCCTAGGGCGTCCCCTACCAACACTGCCACTCACTTTGGCAACATAAATTTGTTTCGTTACTCACTCTTCATTCATCCTTTCAACATGCCCGAACCATATCTTTCTCAATTCTAGTCACACCATCCACATTTGAGCGACACTTTTCCTTTATAATGGTATTTTTAATCCTATCATTCAATATCACGCCTAACATACTTCTTAAGGATCGCATCTCAACGGAATTAACTCTACTAGTATGCTTTTGCTGCCAAACCGAGCTCTCACTACCATACATTAAAGTGGGGACTAGTACAGCATTGTGTATTGCCAGACAAGCTTTCATAGACACATTCCGACTCCTCACAACTGTATCTAAAGTAGTAACATAAATTAATTCATTAAATGTTTATCATAGATAATTAATACACTAACATTGCTTTTTATGAATAAGCAGGAATAGATTATACCCATATTAAGAACGAAAGAGTAGACGCGTTGTTGCGCTTTCTGACAACTCATCACTACTTACTGTACTAGTACTATTCTTTGTACTAAGAGAAACTAAGTATAATACTAACAGATATGGAAGAAATTCTAAAATATTGTATTACCTTTTATATAAGGTACCAAAGATATATATAAGATAATATATTTATTTATTATTATATAAGATTATAAAGAATATATTGAACCTAAAACTTCACTGTCAATATTATATAAAAAGTAGAAAAAAAAGTAACGTATTTGGCATAAAAGCTTCTTTAATTAAATCTAATCTCGAGCCGCATACACATCGAGATAACGGTCACGCACCTCCGATACCTATAACACGGGTTCAATCGAATTCAAAAAACGATAATTTATACAGACACGATTACATTACGTTTCTATAAGCCCCTTTAAAATATCGCCATACATCGGGAGGCACAAATTGATAAATTACATGGTACAGGACACGTTTAATCCCCACGAAATGATCTCTTATACTGGGATTACAGGATTGGTGGCGGGTACAGGAGTAGAAAGGTGCGCGCCGGCCGCGTAGTGGCTCGAACCGGAGAGCCATGGGTACGATGACGTGTGTTATTGTGTCTCATATCACCGGCTCCGGAATCAAAATTGCATTACACGACTATAAGGATTCTAATGAAGATACGAATAGGTATATAAGTAAAAAAAATTGCACGGGACATTGTGCCCTAAGCTGTTAAACTTTTAGCATCAAAATTACATTTGATTAAGTTGTGAAAGACAAACAGAAATATTAATCTTTTGAAACTAATTTAATCAGATTAGTGGCATACTAAAGAAGGGCGATTTAAGGAGCACCCATAACCGACGAGCTTGACGAACCGACGAGATGCGTAGATGTATGGATGTAGAAGAAGCGAGAGAGGTGTGCCAGGATCGCGCCAAATATCTACCTGTCCATAATCTCTACCTACCTCCCTAGGTAACAGGCGTTTATTTATAATCTTTTGAAAACACTTTTTGGTGATTGATCACAAAAGATTTCATTTGAAAGTTAAAGTGGTCGTACATTTATTTGAAAGAAGGTATTTATTCCTACATATGTATTTGTAAAATCACTACTGAAATACATAATGTATAAGTATATGTTTATTCGTCTCGGTAGCTGTTATTGGAACATAGATTGTCTCAAACTGTAGGTAGTCCTATATTTATTATTAATAAAATGTTAAATAGACCGCTTCAGCTCTTGAGTTGTACGCCTCACAGAACTCATTGGACCTAAAGGCGCTAAATCATCTGGTACAATAAAACATAGGTATTGTCGCCGTGTCTGCCTTCGAAAATTTATGTCCGAACGCGTACGGAATGCTTCCCGTTTTATTTGTCTTAACGTAAAGCCTTTTAAATATAGTTAGTAACTGGATGGACATTGAGAGGGTAAAATATCAAACATAAGTTGAATTTTAATTGTTACTTAGCAATTTTTTATTTTCATCGCAGATAAACTAAGCTCTTAGTATGAAATAATTTAAAATATAAATATTTTTTTGTTGCTCTTTGAGATTAAATTAAACTATTAAAGTGTTGTTATAGCTAGATCAGTACAGTGTGAAAATTAACTTAAAGAAGTAGCATATCGAAAACTGAAGTATAAATATTACTTATAAATTTCATTGACATGACAATACGAATAATGTTGTATGTCTGTGACGAATAATGTTGTATTTCTGTGTGTTGTATGGTATCACATTAACTATATGGAAGCTCATCAATTCCCAATTGCAACAAAACGTCCGTCGATCGTCAAGTTAACGCGCGACGGGCCCATGGCGCGTCATGGTCCGTTCAAAGCGATCGCCAAACAGAGGGACGCGGCTCAAAGTGAAATATGTGATGTTTTCACTCCCAAAGCATCAACACAAGTTTTTTGTGGTCGAACGAACCCTTTGTGTCCTCGATCGTTCCTCATCGAGAGCGCTATTAATATTGGGAGTCTCACATCTGTTTGATGATATATTAATAGGGTGGGATTCCTGCTCTGCACTGATAGAAGGCATAGCGCACGCGGCGTAGCCTTATTAATCATACCGACACATAAGTAATTGTATTATACCGTCCACCTCTAGCACGCTCA
>JWHW01026752.1:206475-220386 GCA_000931545.1 Papilio glaucus
TGCCCGAACCACCGAAGCATACCTTCCTCAATTCTAGTCAAAACATTCACTTGTACGCCACACTTTTCCCTTATAACGCTATTTTTAATCCTATTATTCAACGTCACGCCTAACATACTTCTCAAGGATCGCATCTAAACGGCATTAATTCTACTAGCATGCTTTTCCTGCCAACCCCTTTATAATAATATCGAAACCTTCGTATTATCGAAGCGATGTTTACGCATAATATATATGTAATTTAGAATGGAGATGGATCACGTTTAAAGAGAATTTTAACATTACAATTTAAGAACGAATTGCGTATTTTTCCAAAACTAAAGAACTTCGTAATTTACGTCCACGTCATCAAAATAATCTCATAATAAACAATATGAAGAATCAAATGTGTTATAAAAACGCATATGTCACCTATCGACATACGTAAAAGCACTGATCGGCTAAAAGCTGAAGAACTGGTTATTGGAATGTTCATTTTATTAAGAACAATTTATTAAATAATACATTATATAAAATTAAACTGTAGAACTACGTTTGTGTTGTTCCTTGTGTTAGGAATTTTAAGTTGTTTGCGTTATATTTTATTACACACCAAATGGGATAACTGTTGATTTGTTATGTATTTAATAGCTTTATCATTGTACACAGATTTTGCTGAGCTTAAGATCACTCGGATCGCGAGCCCTGTATGAGATGAAGCTGTAAGAACCGTCAATAAGGTTACCAGCAACGACATCTCAGAAAATACATATACTACTAAAGCTCTTTCCAGCGTTCTCTTTGTTAGGTACTTCTATTACTAGTGTCGAACAGGCTCAAGATTATTTGGATCGCGAGCCCTGTATTCGATGAAGCTGTAAGAACCGTCAATAAGGTTACCAGCAACTACTTCTCCGAAAATACACACACAGATTTTGCAATAACGTAATCTATTCTTTTTAAAACGTATTTTTTACAATATACCATATTCTACATAAACAAAAACATCTAAAAAAAAATCTTCTACCTGGTGCTGAATCCTATAATTCAAGCAACCAGTAGTCGGGATTACAGTGAGAGGAACTTTCTCACTCTAAAACTACAGCTTTTTGTATCAAACCCTTCATTGTTTGTTTAACAAGAGCTTCTTAAGGTGTTGGTCGAAGCTCCTCGCTAAAAATCCGTTCACTGTTACGACTAACGGAATGACGGTAGTTGACTTCATACCCCACGTGGTGGTAATCTCGTGAGCCAAAGCTAAGTACTTCTTCAGATTGGTCTATTATCAGAATGTCGAGTCTTTTGGCAACAATAGTCCTGCCTGTGATAATAAATCGATCCCAGTAGAGCGTGATATGACTATTTTCCAGAAGTGGTTTAGTATCCACAAGGGCATATTTAGGGGTAATTTGCTGATGAATGATCTTTCTTCACTGGATTATGTCTATGCACGAGCAAAGAGGACAACCCTCTTGCGGACGGTGACCATATTTTTAATAAATTCACCAGTCCCATCCTTTTGAATATGCCTCCCCTTCCCCAAAGAGGTTACTGATTGTTAATATTATCGTCGTGGCAAAATCATGTGTTTTTTTTAAATAATTAACTCGGACAAAGCAACTGGGTTCCTCACAATAATGCCTTAATATTTGGCAATTAATTAAAACTTAAATTAACTTGGTAGATCATGTCATATGGTATGTTGTTGAATTAAAGAAGGAAAATACGACTTTAATATTATAAGTATTTTTAAGTTTTTAGTTCAATCGCCAGTAAGAGGCGTAGAAAAAGTTCAATCATGTTTTAGCTTCTGATTCATCTTATCCTTTTATGTTTAAGAAAGGTTAACAACGCCATTTATCACCTCCGGTGTTGCAATTGCAACTAGTTATCAATCTGTCGCCCCTTTACAGACAATTAAAAATATAAGTTGTATACATTTTACTACAATGTATAACTTTATATACGAGTTGTTTAATTGAATATAGATATCACTACATATTACCGACTAGCAATCCGCCCAGCTTCGCTCGGGGAGATGGAATGAAATTTTAAAAAACCGGTCGAGTAATTCTTGAGGTTAACCGAAACAAACAATTAAATCTTTTCTCCTTTCAATATTAGTATAGATGAGATATTTTTGACTTAATTAATGTCCTACAATTTATTTTATTTAAATTTTAGTTTTTTAATAATATTTTTAAACTGCTTAAAACTTTTTAACACGGGTACCCTACTAAAATAATTGAGAAAATACCATGTCATCGAATACAAAGGCTGTCGTGGCCGCGTTGCGTTTTCGACTCAATGCCGTCCCATTGCCCTTATTTTTTCAATAAACACAACAATCCTTTCCACGCCAGGACGACCCCTGTCACTTAACTGACGTTTCTTGTCTTTTTAATGATGACACTTTATACAGTAGCACGAACGTATCAAAAAATCTAAATCTATATGTTTGTTATACAAGTGAGGTTATTTTTAAGTACAGTTTTTTTGTATAAACTTATTTTATTTCTATAAATTCCTACAGCATACTGTCATACTACTACTACCGCTACGATGATAGGAACAAAGAAAACGAAGCAAAGATAAAACTCATTCACTAACCTAACCAATAATTCTATTTCGGAAGCATCGGCTCATCAGTATGCACCTTGCCGATTTTTGTAAGAATACAGAAATGGCGACAGACCCCTGGAAAAACTTGTGATCTACGAATGCCCCTTAAGCTTCAGAGACAGATCTACAAGTCGGTCGTAAGATCTATCGTACTGTATGAAGAGTTGGCCACCGAAGGTTCGTTATGCAAGGAGGTGACACGTGGCCGAGATGCGAATGTTAAGATGGATGTGTGTTAGTTAGTTAGATTGCTGCGCCAGTGAAAGAGAAATTGTGGAGTAAGAGGTTAGCTTAGTAAGAGGCTATTTATGCGGAGCTATAAAGGACAAATAGCTAAGAAAGTAATGATAATGAAGTAGATGGTAACTATCGTAGAGGAAGACCGAAGGAAGTATCGATGGATTGTGTGAAAGCTGATATGTGTACGAAGGGTGTGAATTCAGATATGGCGGCTGATAGAGGGATATAGAAGAGAAGAACATATTGTGCCGACCGCACATAGATGGGAAAATAGCAGGAAGATGATACACAAATTTTATTTTTTTTGCGTATGCAGGGTCCATATCTACAGATATAAGAGTGTCGTACTTAGGTGGAAGCACGGTTAAGTTCTAATATCTGATCAATTTATCTAACACATACACGCAGCAAATAGGTTCTTGAATGGTGGTTGATTCGTATTACTTGCTGGAGATAATAGCATGGAGTCAAGTACGAATTCTACGAACGCCATCTATAAAACATACCTCATAAGTACCGTTGATACGATGCTTAAGCGACATAGAAATTTAAGTCACACTTGCCTTCGGGTTTGATATATGCGCGGTGTATTGAGATAGAAACAACCCTGGCGATATGTGGATGTATTGATGATTTGGAAGACGTGAGATGTTATTTTGTTTAGAAGCAACTCCTCACTTAGTTGCACTTTTAAGTGCATTCAATAATAAAGGTTAATCGAGACTATGAAATTCCAAATATTAGGTAAACGTGGAATGATAATTCCTAATAGTATCTTTCAGTTCCCCGCGAAGAACCGACTGTTCTTAGATTTGTGAAAGTTAATAAAAGTGGTCCCGCAAGTAAAATGCAATAAAACATTTAAAACGATATTCCGATATAGCTCATAAACAGCTTCACAAACTGATTGATATTAACATATTATGACTTTTAATAGCCTACCTTTAGAGTTCCATTCTAGCCGACCGTGAAGTAATTGCTATTGGAATCAAATTATAAAACTAAATTTCATTCGTTTCGTTAGTTTCGAAATTAGAATTCTAAATCAACCTCTTTACATGTCTGACGCGCCATTATAAAGTTTGTGTCTAATAATAGAGAATAAGTTAATTCCGGTTCGAATGGAATTTATGTTTACAATTTGTACTCGTAGGAGAATGATGAAAGCCTGGACGTTATCTTTATCGGTTTGTACAAATAGTCTAAAACACTTTAAAAGAGGGTTTAGTTGTACCGTTGATTGAAAAAATAAATGCGTTAGTGACAAGGCGGGTGGGCACGTCTTCCTGGCAGCTAAGTAACCGCCTGTTAACCCGTCAAGCGATCGGCGCGGTATCGAAGAAGACATTCGCATTGGACCTTGAAGATCGGTGATACATTCCGATCATTAATATAGGCATTGAGAAGGTGGCAGCGCCGCGGGGCTCCGCGCCGGCTCGCCCGCTTTAAATAACATATTAGTCTCCAAAGCGGCCGCCACCATATTTCTCGATGTATCGAATAAGTTTTTCGGTAAACCGGCACGTAACGAATCGCCGCCGACGACAGCCGACGCGGGATACGATTTATCGCGTGCACCCGATTCCATACTAATCGGATTTGAAGCAGACCCGATTACACGACGACTCTTTATGCTTCTGCCTTCGCAGAGTTCATCTAAAACACGCCACGACGCACTCACTTCAAGCTGCAAACAAATGCACCATTACATCACTTTAAATTAACCTATAAAATTTATTATATATTACTTAAAATTATACCTGCAAGAACACGAATACAAAATTTATTCATTCTCGGTTTCCGGCGCCAGACCACATTTACCACACTCTTTTTCTTTATGGATATATACAGCTATGTATTGCCACTATGTTAGATCGGACGACTGCCCATCCAACCAGACCGATCATACATTGCCTCTATAGTCAAGCGACGAAAATTAAACAAGTTGATCGCATCTCATGCATGCATCTCTCGCAACCAGCAATACGACATTCAGTAGAAATCACTATATTACGTTCGGACCCAACAAGGATGTTGAAAACACCCAAAGTAATATTAAAGGCTACCAAAGAACGTTCTTTCTGATACACGGGTAAATGGCACTCCCACAACACTATACAATGTTAAAAGAAAATTAAGTTTCAATTGAAGTTCGTAAAATTTTAACTACTATATTATAACTTTCAACTGAAGGTCTTGTATCTTCAGTTTAGGGTCTAGTGGAGTTGTCCACTGTACCAACGATGGGTCGACGTCCATGTTGTTGTATAAATTAAATTGTATTTATAATCTTTTAAATATTTAAGAATAATAACTTTGTATGACAAGATCTACTAACCTAGTTTTAAGTATTTTTAACTAAGAAATGTTATATCTGAAATGAATAAAATAAATTACATTAAATGTTTACGATAAATTACAACTAACATTCGATAAACCGTTTGAAAACGGGTAATAAGCTAATTATACAGTGTGTCTAGTGCGAGTTTTCTCTCACTTCGTTTACCAACTCGATCGCGTTGTCGTAAACTGTCATTTGTATGAAATTTTTGCACCGCCATCTATTGTCGAATAGAATGAATCAAAAACTGTGAGTGCGAGTTTTTTTTGACGTCTTGCTATCTATCGATCATCAACGACGGTTGCCAACGGTTACGCTCGACAGTGAGAACGTTCACGCTTGTGATTGGTCGCTTCGAATATTTTGCGAGTGCGAGTGGCAATTTTGTCAGTTTGAAGTGACATCTTTACGTCAACATGATCGACGACTTCTCACGTGAAATTTTACAGTGACAACTATATAAATTTTGAGATTATTTAATTCTCTTCCATAGTTTTACCTTTAAAAGTGATGTGTAATAATTATTGTCTCCGAAAATCAAAACAAACAAGTTATAATACCACAATTTTGATTATTTGATTATAAATATAATACGACGTATGTCAAATAAAATGACATTTGACACACGTCGCATTACATTTTTTCTTAATTTAATTTTAGTTGGTCTAACGCCTAAAACGCACTAGCGGCTGGCCGTGACTTGGCGTTCCATTGCGGCAAACCGCACTTCAAATTCTATATGAAACCGCCTAATTTTGATGCACTGACTTGCACCCAGCCGTCAACTGCTCCGGTATTCTTGAAGCTGCGGCGGGCCGCGCCGGTTCAATGTATCGGCGCGCCACATTCCTTACATGCACTCGATGAGGCTGCCCGACCCAGTTTTCTTAGACATTGTATGATAAAGCGCACATGTCACGTATATTTCCGACGACGTTATTCACGATAATATAAATAAATAACTACAGCAACTTCTTCGACGTCCGCCAAGCCCAATTCTTATAAAGGCACTTAACGTAGCGGCGCGGCGGAACGCAATAGAACCGAGACGATACGCGTAGCCGGAATACGCCGTGTTGTTGCGACGGACCGTATAGACTTCGACGTGCCGGAACCGAACGCCGCATCACGGCCAGCCGCTAGTGCGATTCAGGCCTAACTACGCCAACGCTGTCAATACGTCATATTGAATTTACGCTATTCACGGCGAACAAACATAAATCGAGTAGTGAGACTCGATTGACACACGCACTCACTTGCTCTCGCATCTCACCGCGATTTACGTTAACTCGATTAACGTCATGTTGAAGTTTGCAATAAACTCGCACTAGGCACACAGAAGTGCTAAAAGTGCATCGTCAGTTGTGATGTTAAAAAATGAAGAAAATTTAAAGGGGTGTCAAACTCGTGTCAAACACTCGCTGCCCGCGTTGACGTAACACACGACGAGAGTAAATATTATTATACTATGTTTAGTTATTGGTTTGATTTAAATCGAAACACTTTTTTGTAGACATTCGAATCCTATGCGTTGAAACGTTTTTCAAATAAAATGTTATTTTTCGGTCCAGTCACTTTTCGGCGATATTGATAGGCATCATTCCTGGTCAATATTAAGACAGACGAGAACTGACTTAGTTTAAATAAGTGAAAACATGTTTTTTTTGTCATTGTTTTAGTTTCGTTTGAATATAACAATGCGTTTTTGTTTCGATAGTTTTTTTTTTTACTGATGCCCTGTTTTTTGCGGATACATAATTAACTAACATAAAAAAGAAGGTGGTTCTCAATTCGCTCGATTTTTCTACATTTTTTATTACTTCATTACTTCGACATTTATGAATCGATTCTTAAAGTTATTTCCAAGCGATAGTTTTTATTTTCCTCTAATTAAGTTAAATCATAAGTTCTCTTATTAAGTTAATACATATGTTAAAAAATCGTACCCACCTTGACCGTATTTGCTTATAGAGTGCCCAAGCCTATATGCAAAAATTATTATGTAGTTATTTTTTTTTACTTTAGCCAAAGGATTTTTTTATAAAACACACCGTAAAATATGAATAAATAATAGATTTACTCACCGCTTCTATAACACAACCTAAAACATAAGCTTGATGCACTTTCTCATCACTTATGTTCTTCGGATCCTCCAATAACTCGTACGCGTGTAGCATAAATTGACCTTGGATAGGTGATTTGGAGAGTGTATAATATTCCGCCACCTGGAATATTTCTTATATAAATAAATATTTAGGTACTATTGGTATTCTGCTAATTACCCACATAATTTATGTTGCAAAAGTGAGTGGTAGTGTTGGTAGGGGACGCCCCAGGAAAACTTATATCGATCAGATTAGCGGTTTACTAAAAAATGGCGATATAAGGAGCACCCAAAACCGACGAGCATATATGCGTAGATGTATGAATGTAGAAGAAGCGAGAGAGGTGTGCCAGGATCGTGCCAAATGGAAATCCGAGATCTCTTCCTACTCCTCTGGGTTACGGGCGTGAGCACATATTTATTTATTTTATTTACCCACATAATACCCAAAATAAACATTTGATATGAATAAGGACCAAAATGATATGGCTATCATAATTAATATTAAATTGGCATGGGCAGAATTGATTTGCTTTTCGAGATATTGTTTTGTGCGTCTGCGCATTTGCCGTATCGGCTTATGTTTCTTGTAACAACTTCAATCATGCAGCGGGGGATTTACAGCTTATACTGCGTAGAACAACGATCTCGCTTCTTTGTTTCTTGGGTACAACATAGAGCTTCTTTATTTGTTAAAGACTATCGGATACCTTATGGTGACACCGTTGCTAGACTGGTAACCCCGTTCGCCTGTTTGTCCCTTTAGGAATCGCGAAATTTGAAAGGGATGTCTACCGCTGGCCTTGTGTAGTGCCCGGTGTTTCAAACGATAATTACAAGTCAACTTTAAAGTCGATTAATGTCTGTATATATGTAAGATAGGAAAAGGCATTAATTTTGACTTTTGAATCAATAAATTTAGTTGACATTAGACACACTAAAAATGGTTGCAAGTAAGAGATAGATAAATACGTGACAGCGTGGATCCACTCCCAATCCATGTCTATGTTAAACAACATGTAACAGCTAGTTTTTAGAAGTCCCAAAGTATGCTTCGGAAATTTAGAAATGTCTTCGGAATTATCCATTGTACTGATGTTAATTACATACTTTATTAAACATTGTATAGATAAGAGACTCTTTCCTGCAGTCAAACTGTTAATACAGTTTTGCAGGGTTATGTAAGAAACTTCATATATTTGTATTATTAATAAACAATTTAAAAAAAACAGACGCGCTATAAGTTGAGTAATAAAGTTAAAAAGGAAAATATTACCTCTTTCAATGAATTTTTGGGTAAAAGATATTTCATATATTTGTAGTTCGCTATTGTTTTGTCCACTAGCTTAGGATAAAAATCTTTAAAGTCCTTGCAAAATTTTGTCGATAATCCTGGTGGCCTTTTATGGGAGGTGAACCTGATAACAAAATAAATCTATTGGATATACACAAGAATGATATCACTTGTGAATGAATCCATTGTTAAAATATTTACTAAACTATGTACTGTATCAACAACTCGAGGAGGGTTGGCGTCAGGCAGGTGGCCGGTGGTAAAAACTGTAGCCAAAACCTATACTGTATGGACTACAATCATTTAGTGCCGACTCTGTTAAGTGGTGACATGGTCATGGCCAATGACTGTCTTCATTTGGTAAGAGGCTGGTGCAGAAGTCCCTAGCCGAAGTAAAACTGGTCGGTGATCGGAGTAAAGCTCGTGAATAACCACGTAGTTAATTAATTCATCATTTATAGTAAATAAAATATGACTTACCAGCTCACATAGTTTCTAGATAATCTTAGTACGCCTTTATGAGATATCATTTTAACGCCGAATAAGTAGTAACTATAACACAGTGACACTCTCAATGTTTTATATCTGTATTAATGATGTCAATAGTACTTTGAGTTTGTCAGTAACATATTATTTCTAAGATAAGATGTATCTCGTGCTCACAGACATTTACAAAGAGTTTTTATCCAATGTGCAGTCATAGTGACAATTGACGTGAACAAAATACAAATGTTAATTTAACACTAGATACATTAAGAAGAACGAAAAAAGCATGAACGATATTTTAAAATCAAGCACAACTCGCAAATGTATTATAAAAAAAGAGAATTTGCATATTTTTTTCAATTAGTGTTGTTTTGGTCAGGGCCAGCAATGATGTTTTTTTTAGTTGTCGTAAGTACATGAACGAAACGAGCCTAAGTATTAATGTCTGAGGAAACTATCGACGAGTGGTACAGAAGGCCTCTCTTGGAATGCCCTGTTTACGCTAGAGATAGATTTTATCTGGAGCAATAATTAGAAATGAAGTTAATTGTAGAAAACTTACCAATACGATACGATAATAAGAAGTAGAGATCGGAATTATAATTGTAAATTTGATCTAATTATATTTTTTTTCTTGTTTTTGGCTCATTTATGTATGAACAAATTAATGGAACTAGGACGACTGTTTGTTTCCTAGATAATTTTAAAAAATAAGGGTTCCAATGTTTATGACATATTTGAGATTCTGCTAGATAAGTCTTAGAGAACAATAGTGAGAAATAAGTGAAAGAGTAGATAACCTATTTTTTCTTCATAAAGCTATGTAAAAAAATTATAAGAAACGAGTAGGTTAACAAATATTTTTCTAGTACGTTGCGCCCCTCATAAATCACTTTGCATGTCAGAACATGTTTTTACATCGGAGCTCGGAAGATAAATGTGTAAAGTTTCTAGATACTTGATTCAACAGTAAAATCAATTTATCATTTCGTACGTATTTTGTTGTTACTTAGCGTATGAATCAAACGCGCAATCTAACTATTGGCGGATTAATATAAAGTGACAACCGTACATACTTACTACTATCGAGGTCAATAGAGACGAAATTTAATTAGTTTCGTGTAATCCATTTAACTTGAACAAAATAAATAATTAAGTTTTCTAAGCGGGCCTGACTTCGGTTCACAAAATGCCTATTTGTACAATTACCTTTAATACAGTAATACCCCGATGAACGCTACCGCGTTTGACGGGAATTCGGAGACACGCGGTTTTTATTTTTTATGGCGCACGCATCAGCTCTCCTACGCCGCCCTCTTATGAATAAGGCAACAAAATACGAGAGACTTTACTAGGCTCAATTATATAACAATTGACTTTGATGGGTTAATTAGAGTTTATCACGTAATGCGACATCATGAGCTAAAAATTGGTGTACTATTTTCTGAAAATGTCCACGTTTGACAAGCTGTTGAGTACCGTAGATGATAAGAAATGACGTAAAAATACTAAATTCTGAAAAAGTATTCCTAATTTATTAATAGTTTCCTAATCTTAATTTTAATTCCAAACCTTCAGTGTTCCGTATACGACAGGTAAATCTGACACAACAGGCATTACTGAAGAAGTGATCGATATTGCTAAACAATGACGTGCGTGTGCGTGTGTATGTCACTGAACTCTTCCTAGACGGCTGGACCGATTTTGATGAAATTTTTTGTGTGAGTTCAAGGGTGATATAATATATATCCAAAAATAAATATGATTAAGAAATTATTTTATACTTTTTAGTGCATTATATATTTTTAAGTGTAAACTAGCGCTTGACCATAATCCCACCTGATGTTAAGTGGTGATGTGATCTAAAGATGGTACGCACTGGTTTAGAAACAGCCTATTCACTCTTCTCTTGAACGTACCCACGTCCGGACGGTACGGGCGGTACGAACTGAACTACTGACGCTGGCAACTTATTTCAATCCTTTACCGTTCGCACGACGTACGAAGATTCGAATAGCTTCTTTCAAACGCGCGGTATCTCTACTGTGAAAGGATGGAAACCTGCCGTATGTCTTAACGTCCGATGGTAGAATGGAGATGGGGGAATTAATTCGTGCAATTCCTGGGCACACTCCCATAAATGCAATCTGTAAAACACTGAGAGGCTAGCTACTTCGCGTCTGTGCTCAAGACTGGTCAAATTAAGGTCTTGGTCACCGATCAGCCTCCTGGCCCGCCTCTCCACCGAATCTAATGCCGCGAGTTGGTATTTGGCTGCGCCTGCCCAGGTATGGCAGCAGTACTCTATACACGGTCGGATCTGTGCTTTATATAAAGTCAAAAGCTGTCCCGGTGTGAAGTACCGCCGTACTTATGTACCTTTGAAAGGACTCCAAGCTTCCTAGCAGCTACATTCGCTATAGATTCGATGAACCGCCAGAAGTTAAGATTCGCCGAGATCTCGATTGCCAACAACTGCAGACAGTCTGTGAGTTCCAGAGATACATTCTGAAAAGTCGGAGCTAAGGTGAACTGGCTCCTTTTAGCGGTGAATAAGCACGTTTGCGTTTTAGTGACGTTGAATCTCATAAGATCGGAATGGCCCCAACAAGAGACTGCCTCAAGTGTGTGATTAATATGCTCTTCCATGGCCTCTCGTTCAGATTGCACATGATTACTACAGGTCCGATCATTCGATAGATATCTCTCTACAACTGTGTCGTCGCATACCCATAGATACCGGGAATAAGCAGGTCATTAATGTGCAGCAAGAAGAGAGGGCAGAGAGAACGGAACCCTGAGGAATACCAGCATAGGAACAGATGAAGACCCGTCGTCGTTCCCCGAATGACGACACGGAGCGATCGCTTACTCAGAAATCCTTTATCCACACAATCAGACCAGGGTATATGCCACTGGTTAGAAGTTTGCTTATTAAGCTAGCGTGCCAGACCTTGTCAAATGCCTTCGAGACATCGAAGTAGACAGCATTTGCCTCCCCATTCTTCTCTAGGGCCTCGCCAACCACTTGAGTAGCATACAATTGAAGGTCCCTGTCGACGGATTTCGGCGAAATCCGTATTGTCGGTCGCCGAGGAGATAATTTTGTTCTAAGTAGGCAATTAGTCGGGAGTTAAATATATACGCTCTATAGTCTTATAAAGTATAGTCATTTAAAGTATAGGAGGTTATCGAGATGGGACGGTAATTTGCAGGTACCGCACCTGTCTTTTTTGGTACGGGCTGCACGTTAGCTAACTACAAGGATTTAGAGACTTTACCAGATCTAAACGAGAGACGATACAAACGTGTCATAACAGGAGGCAACTCGTCAGCACACGTTTTAAGTACAGCAGCTGGTATCCCATCCGGTCCACTGGCTTTATTCACGTCAAGACTACGCGAGGCATTCGAAACTTCTTTTTGTTTGATGCGGATATTCGTCATTGACGTCTCGCAGAGAGGAATTTGAAGTGGTAGCGCATTGCCGGTGTCTAGACGTGAGTTATTTGCAAAAAGAGATGGATATAAGTCTGCCTTCTCCTTGGATGAATAAGCCAGTGTACCCTCGGGTTTTACCAGCGCAGGCAATGATAGCGTACAGAAGTTCGCCTCGACCGTCTTGGCAAGCGACCAAAAAGCTGTACTGCCACAGGGCCTGCTAGAGAGCTTAATAAATAAAATATGATTGGGACGAGCCTTCCGTAATTCACTTTTATACGACTTGGCTGCTCGATCAAAGGATTTCTTCCTGTAACTCAAATCCGGTGAATTGCGCTGTCGGGCAGCGGCCCATGAGAGATATGTCAAATGTTTGCGCTTTTCAGACTTAGCGCATTTAGCGTTGAACTATGGCCGAGCTTTTCCACCAATGGGTACGTTAGCAAAAGGAATGAAATTACTCCATAGCCCAACACAGCAAGAGTTATAATTATTATACGAGCAATAATGAGCTCGTATAATAATTATAACTCTTTGGTTCATTTTTTTTATAAAGAATAAGCTAGCGCTTGACCACAATCCCACCCGATGTTAAGTGGTGACGTGGTCTAAAGATGGGAAACAGCCTATTAACTCTTCTCTTGAAGGTACCCACGTCATAATCGGACGGAAATACAGACGCTGGCAACTTATTCCAATCCTTTGCCGTTCGCACGACGAACGAAGATTCGAATCGCTTCGTTCGAACGCGTGGTATCTCTACTATGAAAGGATGGAGACCTGCCGTATGTCTTAGCGTCCGATGGTAGAATGGAGATGGGGGAATTAATTCGTGCAATTTCTGATTAAACTTATAATTATTAAACTTATAATAATAAATTATTTTATATTAAGTACCTACTTATGGTAAAACGCTATTAAATTGTCGGATCTACTGGATTACCGGTCTGATCCGCCGGATATTACATCTAATCATTCCTAAACAAATTAAAGTACTAAAACTATTATAAAATTATACATTTGTGTGAACATCATTTGTGTGAACCAAACCTTAAAACTTGTTCTGAATTGTGTCTCTACCTTAATAAATATGTTGTATCGACATTAGAAAACAAATAATTTCATAATCTTGAATTGAAATTAGTTTGTGTAGTGTTACATTAGACTAATTTCAATTCCACGGATAAGGGCGCATATATTTAAACGCGTATTCTGTGTTAAATATAGTCTTGTTTTGGACACGTTACAAAGATGTTGCGAACATCATTACTCAAATGGACGAGAAATTATGCTAATCAGTAAGTCTTACATGTATTTTTAAATATTATGTACAGAAAAAAAATGATTCCGAACCATACCATGACAAATATTTGTGATGATTTTTATGCAATTAATAATAACATA
>JWHW01026794.1:9239-24706 GCA_000931545.1 Papilio glaucus
CTAGGAGGTCACGACAGTTAACTACGCCACGTAGGATCTTAAACAGCAGCACGAGGTCTGTTATCTTACGGCGACACCGCAGGGAGTTCCTATTTATGCTTACACAAAAAACACGAAAAATATAGTCGTATAACTCATGGTGTTTTAATAAGTGACTTGAGTGCAACCCATCCAGCAATTAATATAGCTAATAAGGTAAACAACATAAATTAATTCTAAAGTGCAACGGAGTTTCGCGGGTCAGCTAGTGTTAAATATAAAAATATAATAGTTAGATGTTGGTAAAAAGTTCTCACGTTTTCCAAACCAATTATTCTGGAGCTTTAAGTACAAAGCGTATTGTTAAAGCTCTACGACAATAGAAAGGAAAATGTATAAGTACATGTATGACGAGTATTGATAAAGATGGAACAGATGGTTCAGGGGCTTTCAAAATTGACATTTTTTCCCTTCATATATTTTTTACTTTAATTTCTTATGCTAGGCTATTTTTATATGTTTTATATTTTTTAGAAGGATTTGAAAGAAATTTAAAGAAATTATTATATCCCATATAATAATTTCTTTTTAATTGACAACTAAACGTTTATAATATCATTTACAGTCCGTGGTCTAAGATAATTTCAATAAATAACTAGGGAACAATAAATAAGCAATATCTCATAAAACTAATGGCTTGAGAAAGCAAGAATTGGACCGTAAATTCGTGATAAAAGTTATCAAAAAGTCGTTAAAATAGGTGCTTTAGTTGACTATTAAATTACAGACTACAGTTATTGTACCTAAATACTATGGCATAATTAAAAGAGTATTAAGAATAAGAATTGTAGATGGTTCAAATTTAATTAATTTATATGTAAACCTTTGATATAAATAATATTATAATAAATACAAACTTTTGATATAAAAAGTACAAACTTAAGACCTCAGTCTGACGACGTTACTAAAAACGAATGAACATAATATATACAGCTGCATCGCTTGCTGTTCTTCTGTTTCACGACAGCTGAAAGTGTCCTGTGAGATGGTGATGACATGACGTGCCACGTGAATCTCATGTTATCATTCACGCATATATTCCTCATCTTTCCTTACGCAATCCCTAAAAAAGCACGACGACGCATCTGTAACTCCTGTGATACCTGGCAGTTATTGGCAAATAGGTGGGCACGTGTGACTTGTAAGATGCTTTATTTATATGTATATATTAGATGAATATAAAATAGGCACAATGATCGGCAAAATTCAAATAAGTCTATAGAACATTTTTCCTTTACATTTCCATTGTGTGTTGAATATTAGAAAAGTTTTTGCATGTTCTGAATACGTACGAAACGTGAGACGCAAATATTGCAACAGAACCAAGGATAATCATCGAAATGCGAGCCCGGTGCACAATATGTGAGCGCAGCTTTCAATAGAGACGTTTAGGCTTTTATCGTTTCCAATGCTCTCTACAATAATAGAGAAAGTATTTTGATTACTACCTAAATATAAACTAGCTCTGTATTTTAAAAATGTACTAGTAGCTATTTTATTAGATGACATTGGTGATATTTTTTACCGCGGAGCAATAATGTGTTAAGACTATTAAATAACTAAAGGCTTAAATAAGTTTTAGAGCCCGAAACAACAAAATCCGTTGCACAAATGAGCCGGCTCGACCGGTGAAGTACCTCACAGAAGACAGGCGTGAAGGTACGCTTCTGCGTTTCATCTGATGAGTGAGGTAATCTAGGCCCAATTCAGTCCTCTTTCAGTGTATCTTTTGCAATTCTGTTGCAAGGAGAAATGTCTTTTGCAATTCTGTTAATTATTGTTTTCTTTTCTTTTAAGAATTTCTTTCATTGTAAAACTATTTAATTTTTCTACAAAAACATCCATAAATTTTATTGCACCCTAAACAGGCACCGGAAGGCAATTTATTTGTCACGAAATAGGAAGCCACAAAAAACCGCAAAGTAATAGTGCCGCAAAGAATTTAGCTCTATTTTTAACTCAATAGGAAGCTAGTGTGGAAGGAAGCGCAGGTAATTTTATGCCATAAAGTCAAGGAAAGTTTTATAACATTTTAATGTAAGTTGCAGAATTAAAAGTGTTGATCCTCTAGTGGTTAAAGGTTACAATTTGGCGGTTATGGATATTTCTTAATAAATAAGGAATAGGTTTTCCGGAAAATTTATTCTCACTCAAAATGTAAAATGAGATGAATTTTCTATACTAATATTATTGTATCGTAATCATACGCATCTACTTGTCAAATTTTAATTGAATCTTACCGGCCGTTGTTTTGACAACCAGTCCATCTTCAAGTCGGTCGCGGTTCGGAATTCGGACCAATGGTGGAGCGCGTATCTCCACGCATGCATGTTTTCGAGTGGGATGCAGTGTCGCCAAACCGCACCTAACTTCAGTACTTACAACTTCGTAACAAATATTTAAACAGCGCAGCAACCCTGCGCTCGCGCTAACCGAAAAAAATTGTGTAAATACTGCAAATAACTGTTTGTGGACTCTTTTAACAAAGCTTATCTCCAAAGATCGTTTTTGAATATTTATGACGCTAGTTGCTGGTCGCAGCAGATGACTGTCGGCCAGCCTCAAACAAGCAAAATCGAGACTTCCCACCAAGTAACAAAGTAAGCAAGCACATATTCACGTTGGAACCTCTCTAAAACAGTAGACCGTCCTTTAGAAAACATAGATCATTTTATTTATATTTTAAAAACTTGAGACGAGGCGAATTCTATTATCCGTTATTTTTCTCTCAAGAAACAATAGTTTTCGTCACAATTATAAAAAGGAAAAAAATTGTGATAAATAAACTTTGAAACTACTCAACCCCTTGCAACATTACACTTTAATATGGAGTTAAACAGACTGTATTATAACTATTATCGTGTGATATTTACGCGAGTCATGTCGGGAACAAACAGCTAGTATTAGATATTAAATATTCACAATTTGATATGTATGTATCTTCACTACCAATTTAAATGCAAATCAAATTATATGATATGAACATGGTAAAGATATAAAAATGTTATGCAAGCAAATTATGAACTCATTATCCGATGTCAACATAATGCTGATCTCCGTGTACGTGCTTTCTATGCGATGAAAGAGAGAACGGTTATTATAAGTTTGATATAGCTTCCAGTTCCATAACCAAGGAAATTTATGTTCGCTGGATTTTCATAAAATGCTAATTAACTAGCTAGTTTTTTTTTAATTAAGTATAATGTTTAAATCCATACATAATATACACGGTATGGTTAACTAAGATGTATTTCTGAGGACATTAAAGTTTATTATTACCTTATTTTGACAGCTGTCAAAGAAATGTTTGCATGGTGAGTAATAATAAAAGTATATAAAATGAAATTAATCTGTTAAAAAAAAATCAATCAATATTTCTTGCTAAACTAATTGCTTCACATCACAAATTACACAGCACTAACAGCTGTCATAACACTTTATGTACAATAAGTAAACTCCGCATTAGTTATACGACAAAATTGTGTAAAATACAACTGGATAATAATTATTTTTAAATCCACAACTTTAATATAATTGTAATTTTCATTATTTTACAATATGTTTGTGAATTACGATAAGAGGACTGATACAGAGATAATGGAAGAACTGTGCCGACCTCACATAAGTGGTGGAGAAGGGCAGGAAGAAGAAGTTATTTCACATTTAAAGTGTACACTAACATCTATAATATTTACACGTAATATGTTTTAATATATGTGCTGCAAATATGTAGTAAGTTAAATTTTTCTACTGATGATTTTTACCCTTAGGAAATCATCTGGCCGCATGCCAGAAAATAAACGATATTGGAGAACCGCTTCTTTTCATAGAGGTGTTTAGATTTTTATCGTCGCTCTTCTTATTGCGGTAATGAAATATAAATGCAGTCTATTTGCAGGCGACCCAGGATGCCAGGTTCACAAGTTATATCTTCATTCTGCTTGTAACTTTAAACGAATTTTGCAAGTTTCCAAGACAATGTAGATCCGGTACGAAGGACCAAACTGTGACTATATATTTTAATCGCATTTTTCGGCACATTGTTTTGATTACTATACACTTAAATTAAAATTGAATAAAAAAACATATAAATCAAAACATAAAAACATCGCATACACACGAGAGAGAGTAAGTTATATATGCGTATAGTATTTATGTTCAAGATAGTCGACGGAGCTCATATTTACCACGTTATGTATAACTGTTAATCGATCATAATTATATTTTTTTCGGAATATAGAGCGGTTTGCAGGGAGCATCTCAACTTAATCTTAAAATATACACGTAAGAACCGACCATATCCAAATCCTAATTATTTAAATATGGTTAGCTTTACTAATAAATGCTATTAGGCTTGTCACGTCAGTTCCAAAAAACAGACGTGAAATCTAAAAGTGTTGAAAATTATAATTTTGATTTTAATTTCCCTTTAAATCAAATATTAATAATATTTAATAAAATATTCAAGTAATAATAATTCGAAGCATAAAAATAAAATAAGAATGTAAATGTTCTTCATAAAACCCTACCTACAGACTATAGTGTGTGAGTAGCTACTACAATTTATCCTTCACCTCAGAAGGCGACATTCAGGAAATAATGAATCATGGAGAAGCACTGTCCTCAGAGGACGGATACCGGACGAGCTGAAAATGCTTCATCACTCAGCAGGGTTATTTCCGTTGACGGATATGAGTCCTGTATCGCCACGTCTTCCTACTCATGTAAATGATCCGCTATAATAGCTCTCTTTTCATGAAAGATGGCGGCTTGAATTCTTTAGTAGAAGAAAGTAACGATGCTTTTTGTTTCATATTTTATGTACTGTGTGTGTATTTTTGATATCAGTGATCGGTGGACGAGGAAACGGCTAAGCCCGATGTTATTTTTATGCATATTTTTACAAAAAAAACTATTTATTTTATTTAATACGGCTACAATCTACCAACAGCTTAATTATCTTATACCGTTTGCAATAATACATTAAAATAATTACGGTGCTAATAATTTTGCCAATAACAGGTAAACACAACAACATAATTCAACATAATATAAGTTCAACATAATATAACATAATATAAGTTACGGTTAAGTTATTTCATAGCAATGAACAAGATATAAGTACAGGTAGGGTTATGTAGGTTTGTGCCTCTACAGATGCAACAGTATGTGTCTGTATGTAGTTAGGGGCATGTCGAAAATGTCTATTTCCTTTGCTAAGTTCATTGTATGCTCACATTCTACGAATCGGACTTTTCGATATTCATAGCGAGATTTTTCGATAAGTAATAGTAACACATCGGCTTATTCTAATTCAAGAGTATTTATTCTTTATAAATATCCTATAAATAGAGAATTATTACATCCTGGATAGAACTAACCTCTAAATATTCGGATCGTTTGTCGTAGTCAGTTTAACAGTAATGTATGTCAAATTACATGACATTAAACTTGTAACAACATGCAAAGTGTAAATAACATAATAATTAAAAATATTTCTGTATATTTGAGAAGAAAATATTATAAAACAATGCATCTAATTTATTAAATGCGTTATTATATAATATGGAAAAGAAAACTAACGTTCTTATGTACTTTTCGATACATTCTCTCTAACGTTAGTCGTGCAAATGCACGCGACTGTACCAAGTGGACACTAGACGAGTCGAAACTGCTTCATCACTCAACCAGGTCATTTCCGGGTGCGGATATGAAGCATGTATTACCACTTCAAAGTAGACAAAATAATGATCGGCCAAGAAGACGTGAGATCTCACGTTGTCTACCTAACGTAATATTTTACGTAAATCAGTTAAAGGATTTTTTTAACAAATAATGTTATGAAAATTCGCGTTTTACATATGTATGTAATTTTATTTCTTTTTGTTATATAGTTTATCAATCATAAATATATCAGACTGAGGATCCATTGATCGCTAATAGCTATAAAGCTGGTAGGACCAAAATTAGCACTTTAAATGATCGGACGGTTGACATCAATTCCCATATGATATAATTTTAATAGTTAATCAAATTTAAACTAAAAACTGACTGTTACTTTTTATAGCACATATTCATGAGTTAGTAAATTTATATTGGATTTAGTGGAGACGTGGATAGCGCAGCGGCGACCAGTATTTTCATTACTATGCTAAGTTAGTTGTACCAATCAACGTGCGCGGACCGCGTTGCCAAAGAGATCTGCAATTTTATGAGTAAATTTTTATAGTATCGAAGAGCAAAAGAAATAACATGAATTTTCATTGACTTTATTATTAACTTCACTTAAAATAATTAAATTGTATATATTACTTACTTGTAGAATTTTATATTTTAATTATACACGAGAAGTGATTGTGTAATTTTTGTGTATTTCCATATTTTTATGATTACCATTTGCACGAAAAAATAGAGAGATAGTAAGTTAGATAGAGGAAGGGGGGCAACCAGGTAGAGAAAGAGGAAGAATGAGAGAGATGATTTTTTTTATTTTCTTTTATGGAAGAAGGTGCCAAACGAGCTAGCAGATCACCTGATATTAGGCGATGGCTACCCATAGACATCTACAACAATCAAATGTGTTGCAGATTCGTTACCTACCTTTAATGGACAGGGATGAGGATATTTCCTTATCCCCGTTAACCCCCTCCCCGTCCAATCCTCTTTCCGTTCCATCCTATCCTTATGAGGAAAGGGTGGGAAGAGGAAGAGGACTGAAATTAGGCCTCCGGCACCACACTCATCAGACAAAACGCAGAGTACTTCTACTTCACGCCTGTTTTCTGTGAGCTCGTGGTATTTCTCCGGTAGGGCCGGCCCATTCGTGCAACAGATGTTGTTGTTGCGGGCTCTACCACTGTTAAAATGATGATGAAGAAGTCGATATATGTAACAATTTTAATACATCTCTATACGTGCCAGATATAACGTATGTTGAATCAGAGACGCCGGACAATCGTTACAAACGAGCGGTATACAGGAACATGGATACCCGCACAACATGATGCCTTACACAATGGAGGGAAATGATTCAATAGATCAATGTCGGAGATGCGGGGAGCCAAGTGGCGTAGTAATGTCACGTACAAAGAGACGGCCGGGTTCTCAATAGATGTTTATGTGGTATCGCACAATGTGCTGGATTTATACTAAGAAAATTGTAAATTTATTGATTATCAAGGAAACCAAAACTTGAATACGTCATACGTAATAAAAAATGATTACTTCTGAATCCATTTAGCCAGCCAACAACTTTTCACTACGAAATATTATTGATAATTTAAAGAACTATTGAAGTCTAATGACCTCGAATCTTTTTATTTAGTATTGATTCATGCCTGATATAAATCTCACTTTTGAACTAATTACGTATATTTACAAGTGAATGTTCCGAAAGAATAATACCCGGAATATATTTGCTGCTTACTTTTGTTTTTTATGTAAATCATTATGGTATGCAAATTAAGGTCCTTTAATATTCTCAATTAGACATCGTATTATGTAATTGTAAACTTCTACTTACTGAGCACAACCTACAAATTCATTATGTAAACAGATACGAAGGTTTTTTTGGCACAGAAGCATCAAAAAGTTTTACCATGGACCTTATTAAGTTTGTTTATTGTTAATAGAATTGAATTCATAACTAACAAGGCTAATCTCAGGACAACCGCAAAAATATAAACTTAGATTTGCTGAGAGCAATTAAAACTTTAGCTCACAAATAACTTCGTTAGTTGGCGGTCTTTTTCAACTAAATATAACGAGTACTGTTGAGAGATAAACAACTAGTTTCTGATGAGCGCAAAGTTAAACATAATGAAATGTTGTGTTTAATTCATACTCTGTTATTAATTGATACATTTTACGTGTGGATACTACATTAATTAATAATTATAAATAAATAATATAGTACTTATTGATACTAGTGTTGGCCGATGTGATTTAATTTCTTAATCGAATTTAAAAATTAATTATCAAATCCAAACACTCCTTTTATAATTAACCGTTTGGTTCATCAGTTTGGTTATTGCATTGAACTTTTATAACAATGTCATTTTCTATCACACTTACTGTAAAATCAAAAATATCTAAAATAAAAGCTGTTCACTAAAGCGGTTATCTGTTCAATAGTTGACCGCGTGGAGCGTCGCTTAACCTCCGTACCAGTCGTTTAAACTATGGACCGCTAAATGCGTCTAGCGAATGCAGCTACATTTTTCGATAATGCACAGACCATTCTCATATTTATTTTTATCCGATCAGACGAGACGAGCATAGAAAAATTTTATAAGGAAAATACTCGTCTTATTCTACACATTACACAATAAAATCAATTGTAGACGAAATGGAATAGGATATCATTCGTTCTCATTAGAATTAGGTACAGAATTAGAATTATAAGAATTAATTAATTATAAGAATAAAATAAAGTCAGGGTCGCATCCCACGTTTGACTTTTTAGAAGTAAACTCTTGTAGCGCAAGCTAACGCTCAAATTAATGAATAGTACAACATATTATAAAACTAAGTATGCCTGGCTGAACTCTTTAAATTAAAAAAAAAAAAAAACACTTAAAGGATTTCTCAAATAGATTGTGTTATTCATGAGGGAGATATATAATTCATAAACGTATTGTATAAATTAGCTGAAATGATAACGGTTGTTGTTGAAGAAGACTTATCAACTAGCTGGTAAGGCATTACGACACCAAAAAAAATTGGCGTATATGGTTTTCTACACGTCCGAAGCGTCGCTTAGCTAGTTTTACAATAGATGATGACAAAAGAAAATGATAAACCCCCAATATATTTGTAATGATACTTACCTAAATAATCGAAAAAAAGCGTATTCAAGTTGTATTCCATTGTATTTTTGTCAGAAGCTGAATATTAGAAAAGTTTTTCAATCCCCTGAATAGTACACACTACATGGACACGAATATTGCAGCTGAAGTATAATTTGTTGGCTTTGAGCCAGTTCACAAAATGTAAGCTTACATTTAAATAGAGACATTTTCGTATCCAGCGAAGTTCAATGACAAGTGACACTTTATAGTCTCGATGACACCAACAATTGTTACGTCGTCATACAAATTAAGTAAATAAAAAACAAAAAGCACAATACGGATAGAAAATATTATAAAAAAAGTTACATCTATGAACTATTTCCTCCAAAACATTTTTTTTTATGGAATAAGGGGGCAAACTCGCTGTCGGATCGGATGGACCATTCGTGCAACAGATGTTGTTGTTGCACGCTCTGCCACTGTTAATGGTGTAATAGTCATGAATATATGGGGGCAATTTTCGACTATCAAACTACAAGTAGTGTAGAAATAAGCCAACCAGGAATAATGCATGTATAGATCACTTAATGGTTAAAAGTAGCACCAGTCTCCAATTTTGTTATACACCAATAAGATAAACTGGATAAAACAAAAATTGATTGCGAAAAGACAACGAATGACGAGGGAATTTCTAAAGATTTAAGCAAAATATGTTATATACTATTATATGTATGTAATATACTATTTAATATCTTTTGTTAAAACTGTTTGTAGCCCTGGGCATACAAAGTGCTTTTAATTCGGCCAAATGGAGACATCTGCAAAGCTATGGATAGGCTGGAGATGGCTACGTATACAATGATGTCCAATGAAATACAATAATGTCTACGTATCCAGGAAGACAATAAGCAGCTATTTAAGTGACAGAAACGTACCACCGCATACAGACATGGATGACCTCGTCTAGGTTAAAGCTAGCTGAACACAAGGCGGAGGCATTGCTGATCTCAAGTAGAAAGCAAATAGAGAAGATCACACTCGCCGTTGGTCCAAGCTACATCATAACCTTAACACAAATGAGGGGTTATCTTATATTGCAGATTAAACTACAGTGCATGAAGCCATGAAAATATCAAGAGTAACGATGACGCTAGCAAGACTCATGTCAAATATTAGAGGCTCTCGACAAAGGAAGAGGAACTTATTAAGAGCGGTAAGTACTTATGTTCTACTTTACGGCATATATATGTGGGTAAATACCCTAACTGCAAGACAAACAAAAGAAAGGTGGAATCGGTGTATCGTGAAAACGCACGGTATAATTGGAAAATAACACACTTGACAAACACACAATCACACATTTATGACCACAATAAAAAAAATACACTCGGTTTTATGGATTGTATTATCTTATTTAAATTTTAGTTTAATTTTGAATAGAAGGAAGAAAGATTAATTTTGTGTTTGGCTTTTTTAATACAGGTAAACTAAGTAAAGGAGTCAGGCCATATTGAACCAGCTATGAGAAATTTGTGCTAAATAATATTTTTATTAAATAAATTCACGATCACGACTGTAAAGTATTTTCCTACTCATTTTAAAACAAACAAGATGACAACAATTACCACAATAGCAGCAAACAAAATAGTGCTTTTAACGGTACTGACTGTTCAATGTCAGGAAATTACGTCACCAAAATGGCAGCCAGGGCGCAGGCAGAAATTTGCGCGGGTAATAAATGCAAGTTTTGAGAAAATAATAAAAACACCAAAAAGGTCTTATTATAAATTTCGAATCATGACAAATTGGAGGGAAAACAAAAATAATTTTGGGAAGTGGCTTCCTTTCCTAACGACCTCGATAATTGGGCAAATCTCATTAGCATACAAATCGAAGTCGTTAAGGATCAATTTAACCCACTCCATAAGTCTCTTATCTCTTTGTATAACGAAGTAAACAAAAGAAACTTTAGTTCATTTGAAAATGATTACGAGCACTGGGAATTACATGCATGTAGCAAATAAATACCATATATAATATAATATGAATTTACCTGGGCTCATACAAAGAATATTCTATTTCTTAAAAATAAAACCAGATTTTTCGTATATTTGTTTGCGTAAGTTCTCAAGCTATACATGGATCCTCTAATTTTGTGAATGTTAACGAACAGTAATGATCAGTAAACATCAGGCGACCTGCTCGATTTGCCCCCTTATCCTGCAAAAACACAAGTAAAAGTATTTTTTTTAGTTTTTAGGGACACTACAGTCTGCTATTCGCGCACATAGCCTTGAAACAAATTTACCGACTTCAGGTGATTTAGAACAGATTTCTGCGCATCGCCACCGTAGCACCAATATCGCATTATGCTCAATGTCGACTTACGCGTAAACTTAGCGCTTCCTGATGAACATAATACCTGAATTTGGCGTCGCGTTTTTAATTCGATTGTGCCGCACCTAAGTACAAACTAATTTCCCTCAATATGTTTCGCCATGATCATCGTATACTTAGGCACTCTGAGAGGTTTTAGTCGGTGCAAGTCCGACACAGCCACCTTGGCCTCTTGATAGAGAACGTATACCATATAAAGCCAACCAGATCTGTAGCGTAATAAAGAAAGGCAGTAGTACCCATAATCAAGGAGCATGTATGTATGTATAAATATGTAAGAATGTTAAAAGGAATTAAAAATCTCTGCCTACCCTCCAAACTTAACAACGAGCGTTCCTATTTATTTCATTATTAATTATTATATTTAAATACACCTTTGAATTACATATAGAAAATATCAATTAATACATGCTTTCTTGTAAGAATATAAGTATTTAAGTACTTTTATTTGTTTCCAGAAAGCGTTAGTTGCTAATGAAGTTAAGTAGTAAGAGTGAGGTAAAGTTTTAATTGCTCGGTGGTCACGCGACACAGCTTTGTTAGCTGTTATTCATTCGACTTCAGAGAGGGAAAAAAGAATTACGCGACAAATCTCGTTAGACTTTGAGTGTCTCTATTTATTTTATATTCATTTCATCTTACTTTAAAGATATACAAAAATAGAAATATACCGTTATGATCGTGCCTAAATAGGCTGTTAAAACATTACATACCCGACCTCTATTCCTATTTTTTTAGAGTTTGTTTTAATGGTAGAAGGCAAATGTTGGATAAAAGAAAAGGGAACAATCGTACCGCATTCAACATTTAGAAATTTATCTCTCGCACCATCCTAGATTAACCGATACGACAGTGACGGATCGAATGCTCGATGCTTCCCTTCCTGTTTATCATGTGTGCTAGAGCATAACCTATCCTGCTCCCACATGTCAGCAATTAGGTGCTACTGGCATTTGTTTTGGACGCTAGATTTACTTTCTTGGACGTTATCTTGACGTGGTGGTAATTTGTAATGATAGATAAGCTTCAAATAGATGAAATTTATATTTAAAGTATATTAATATAAATAATTACAAAATATCCGTTCCGTTAAAGGGAGCATCAGTGTTAAGTTGTTATTTTAATTTCTCTTGTTTATCTATTATATCTCTTAACAGAAGAATATAGGACAATTATTTCAGAATGTATTATTCCGTGTTCTGTCAGTATTTTATGCCTAAATAAGGTTGGAGTAATAATACATTATTGAAATAAAATGCGGTCATTCCTAATTAACTGTATTTACTGGGCCATTACTCTCGATGTCTCATGAATGTCAATGATTTATTAGCGGTCGTCAGTGATTACACAAATTCATCGAAGCGATCTACATGATTGAATACAGACGAGGGCTTTCTGCACTCGAGGTTCTTTCGCTGTATTGCTAAAATCATCACCATCCACCACCACCATCATAATCATCGTCGTCGTCGTCTATTTTAATTAATTTTCAGTGAGAGAACATTTCCGAAACTCTTCCAGATTGTGCGTTTTTCCACCTCTTACTTCTTTCTATGCTTGACTTGATTTTCCAACACCTTCTAATTCGATCGGTATTGCTGGTACATTGCTACTAGTCAAGTTATGGATTACCAAATTGCTATTTCCGAAGCAATACGACTAAAGAGTCGTCAATTAAATAGCCTTGTTCTTCCTTGAATTTTTGAAAAACAAATATTGAAGCTCCTCTGGTATTGGGGAAACATCAAATGTAGTCATTGGTGGTCATTTGCTATAATATGAATTGCTGAAAAGATGATCGTACTTTACTACCTTACGCTACGGTTCAGCTAAAATAGTGTTTATGCTGGTATACAGATTCGTAATTAAATTACAATCGAAATCACTTAAGATGGATTTGTTTAAAAAGTAGACAATACCACACACTTTATCCTTAAAAAAATGTCCGTATGCGGTCGGAGAATAGCCGAAGGTCATTAGCGTAAGTATTTATGTCACGCTTCGACAAGGCGTGTCGTGCCGTAGAGTGACGACGTGATTGGAATAACCGGAACGCGGACGATGAATAAGCGGACACAGATGAGTTTACATTGCCCGAGTCTGTTGTAATTAACAGTATTCATTGTTTAACGAAATTAATACGCAGACTTATTATTAGTACGTTATGGATCTGCTATTCACTGGTTTTGTTTTTATTATAGCTAAAAAATATGACAGATTAATTCATTAGTTATAACTACTTAACATTAAATGTTAAAGTTAACATTAAATGTTCCCTACTTGGGACAGATGGCATAACCTATCAATATACATATAAATAAATAAATACTATTTCACGAATTATATACAAAAGGTATACTCTGAAATTTCAATTAAAAGAACACTACTGAATTTATTAGCTCCTAGGTCCATTTGATAAAATAACATGGCGAGCATATTGCAAAAGTTTTCTGATCCTCCGAAAGCTATAAGGTACGTGAGAAACAAATATTTCAGCAAGCCTAAGGATAAACTCTTGGCCACTTGCCAATTTCCAAAATACGAGCTTTATGTTTAATACAGTTGTTTGGGTACACGATGAAAATATCATGAAAATTATTGTACGAAATGTGGTATTCACCAAATGTTTATTTTGGCTCCGGTTATCTATTTCCAGTGAATTTTTAATATTTTAAATATCGCTGCACGCCTTTATTAAGTTTTTTACCAAATGTATAATTTGTTTGTTTCTACTTGTATTCATTCATATTGACTGGCTTTTAACAAAAAAAAATTGTCATTTTGTTTCTCAAATGTTTTATATATGGCAACGCCGTAAATACAATATAATTATAATACATAATATAATTTATATTATTTATGGAAAATAGAATAGAATATAGAAATAGAAATAAATACACATGTATAGTAACTGATATTACCTTGGTAATAAGCATTACCAAACTATTACAAATTAGTCAACATTAGCGCCGCGTGCGCTAATAATTTGGAATTAATTATCTAATATGTGCCTATATTTCTGAAACACATACGTTATTTAATACATTGGAACACGTTTTATTCTTACATCAGACGCCGTATTTAACCATTCGAACTTTCTTCATTTTATTTGCTCGGCTGTAAATTGACTTTGAGGGTGTTTACCGTAACATGAAATAAAACTGCGCCCGTGTTCAAAACGAGTTTGCCTTCTATATCTCTATATGTCTGAAGCTTTATGGAAGGTCTAAGAACCTCCAAGATACTTGTAATGCTGAATATTTTTCTGAAAAAAAAAGAATGGCCGCTTAATATTTTTCATACTCCACCCTCACACGTCGCTAAGACGATTTTTA
This sequence comes from Papilio glaucus, assembly GCA_000931545.1. Lineage (NCBI taxonomy): Eukaryota > Metazoa > Arthropoda > Insecta > Lepidoptera > Papilionidae > Papilio > Papilio glaucus. The sequence goes on from JWHW01026794.1 coordinate 23,800, forward strand.
TTACACTTCAAAGTAAATGTTTGTGACGACATTGTGCGAAATAACCTTCAGCTGTAGAAAGAGATTTAATACTTGTAAATATTTTAACAGAATACCATTTTACAAATTACTTTTACTTTCGCTAATGACATACTATTGTGGGCTACTAAGTTATTTTGACTTGCCAGACTAGTTCGTATCACAATAGTAGAGTTATACAACTATTCTATACATTGGAATAAACTAATTTTACGGATTTTTATCGCGTTTATTTTATGTATTTTTATTCCCGACGTTCCAAAGACAATTGGAATAAGCCAACGTTTTGAATAATAAAGAATCCATGAGTGAAATTGCTTATAAAGGCTTTGCACTATCAATCACATTGGTTCAAATAGGCGCCTGTGAAAAGTATTTTGTAACGAGTGAAGGTTTCTTTGTAATCGTATCATATAGACATGAGATTATAGACAATAATCGATTAAGCTCATTGTTATTAAAAGCTATAACAGTTGTTTAAGCAAAACTTTTCGTAAAATAAAAATTAATAATCTTTTCTACCTTTGCTATAAATATTTTAATTGCAATATTATTTCCTGTGATTTTTCAAAGCAAGCGAATCTACGAAATGTTTTAACAGAGAGCTGCTTAAATTGGAACGGAAAAGTAAATTCATGAAGTCTTTCCTACTCCGCTGTGGCCTCATTCATTGGGCAAATCTCATTAGCATAGAAATGGATGTCATTAAGGATCGATATACCCCTTTTAGGCATCTTATAGTCAGCACAAAGTGCTTATTTTTTGTTTGAATCGGTACTTTCGTCGTGGTTTCTATTTAAGTAGAACATTATTAATTTTATATCCATAAAGAACGGCGAAAACAGAAACGAGATCGAAATGGCAGAATTTATTGACGATTATTTATGAA
>JWHW01026794.1:24797-41126 GCA_000931545.1 Papilio glaucus
AAGTTATGGTGCACTTAGAGGAGTGATGTATGTAATAACTCAATTCCCGTCTTATTTTCACCTGTTTCCCGAAAACCTCTTTCATTTCTACCCAACAGCGAAGCTTTGTCATAACTAATAAATATAAGAATTATGAGGTTTACGAGGGAAAATTCTTACGTGTAAACTACGAATATGTTTCTGGTCTTTTATAACGTGGTAAGTGTTAAGCCTAAAAAATATTGTAAGGGTGTGTAGTACCAAGAAGTTTGCCTTTAAGTACAAAAAGAAAATCGTGCTGGAGGTTTGGGTACAACCACAAAGTAGTAAACGTTTGAAAGGCCGATAACAATGATATTTACAAGTAATTATACAGTGAAAGTATGAACAAGTTTATTCGATTATATTAAGTGCAGATTAAGCCGTCTTACCTTTTCCACTCTACAAATCGACAAAAACTGTCCAATTCCAAGACCAAGGTAGGAGAAAATGGATATAGGTGACCGCAGCGGAAATCCGAGCGTGTATGGTACCGACCGTAATGTCAGGCGGGTTAACTAATTGGGAAGGGAGGGTCGGATGTGCGAACAAGGCAAATGAAGATTTATCATCGCACTGGTACCTTTAGATCACGACGCTAGTTACTGCTTTATTCGCATTAATTTTTTTTTTTGGAGATCGCATTTGTTTAACGTTTTACTATAACTTCATGACGTAATATTTAAACGTCATGTCAGTTGTCATTACGACTATCATCACTCGACCAACTACTCAACTAATCACTCCACCATCCAAATTCGAACATCATAGAAATATATATTATCAATACACATTTTATCCATTATACCATGTGGCAAGAGTGTCCCTTAAATGTGACAGTAAGACCGGGCACTAGATAAGCTAACTATTTGCACTGGAAAAACATAATTGAAATATTTATTCCGACTGACTATTATACATGCGGCGAGCGTGCCATGCACAGTTCTATCCTTATTGCCTTGTATTATCTAGAATAGTATTATAAATATATGTTTTCACCTCTTAAAGTTACTAAACCAATTAAAATAATTCTTTCACCATAAGCAAATCAATTATCCAGGAGTAGTATAAATAGCAGTACTATTTACTGCTACAGCACTACAACTAACTTTACTACTGTTTACATACTTATATTTATGTATTTATTAAAATGCATAAACACATAAAAAATGTTACTTTTCAGGTATTTTGGTAGATAATTCGGGGCAATGTTCAGATAAGTCACATGAAGCGTGAGACACTTGTATTTACGCCGCAAACCTTCATTTTACATTGAGGTGAAAATTAAACATTATTTTATTCCATTCAGAGCAATAAATCCACTCACCTATAAAGCTCGTAAAATTTGGTGGGTTGATTGAGTCAGTATTTTTATTGTTTCAGACCGTGAATCAATGGCGAATGTTAGAGTAATAAAAGCGTTTTACGATTGTTTTCACGGGGAAGTTTGTGGCCCGTGAAATACACTTCCCCAGTCATTTTCTTACTCAACGTTCGATTCTGGAGACATACTTATTCTTTACGGCGACACCTAATTTTAACGGTTTTCACAGTTGGACAACTTTCATATAATTTTCCTTTGATGTTCCTCTCTTGAATGATTAAATCATTATTTCTTTTATATTCAGAATTTATTCTTACCATAATTCACCCTCGGACGACCTTGCTAACATTAGTGTGATTTTATTAAACTGTAAATCTAAACATAAACACACTTTCTTCAAGTAAAAACTTATTTAGAAATGTTTTGTCAATGTCAAAATATCACTTTTGATTAAGCTACAGAGTGTTCGCGTATCAACAGAACAAGTGAATGAGAATCACCATCTCTGTCTATAATATTATTATAATTTTTTGTGTGACATTTTAATCTTACGAGTGGTCGAAATTCGATTATATTTTTTTAAGTTTTATTCAATTTATTGATTCTTTAACATATGTTTCATAAAAATAAGTTTCCTTCAGTTTTGATCCTACCACCTCCGTGAAATCATTATTCTAAGTAATATTCTCGAAGTTTTCGTTTCTCATATTAATATATTTCATCATCTTTGTGCCCTTTTCCCAGCCATGTGGGGTCGGCACAGTAGATACTTCTTCTCGTTAGCCCACTAATATCCTGAGCAATACTGTCCTTCAAACCAGAACTCAATTTATATTTAAACATTGCTCGGCGACGAAAATAGACGCAGCGGTAGTAATGTCAGTTCCTAACATGACTTCTTTTTATTGTTGTAAAACGTCTCTTGTAAGCCGATGACCAAGTTGTATTCACGTCATCACCGGAAGACTTACAACTTATGTAACTTAAGTCGAAAGTAATGGTGTTTGAAAGAGAACAAAGTAAGATAGTAATTGACATAAATGTTAAAGGCAAGGAAGTGGAACAGATGGAAGAGTTCGTGTATTTTGGATATATGTTTAGTACAGATGGTAGATACGTTAAAGATTTTGAACAACGAGTGAATGCAAAAAATTAAATTAATGAGACTATAGGTACAGTATGGAGGAGTCAGAATGTGTTTATGAAGGCTCGTCTGGCAATACACAATGCTTTACTAGTCCTCACTTTAATGTATGGAAGTGACAGCTGGGTTTGGCAGGAAAAATGCATGCTAGCAGAGTTAATGCCGTGATGTTATCCTTAAGAAGTATGTTAGGCGTGACATTGAATGATAGGATTAAAAATTGCATTATGAGGGAAAATTGTGGCGTAAGACTGACTGAAGACTGTGGATGCTGTGAAAGGTATGTTTCGGTGGTTCGGGCATGTTGAAAGGATGGATGAACAGAGAATAACAAAACAAATTTATGTTGCAAAAGTGAGTGGCAATGTTGGTAGGGGACGCCCTAGGAAAAATTATATTGATCAAATTAGTGACTTACTTAAAAAGGGCGACATAAGGAGACCCCTTAACCGACAAGCATACATGCGTGGATGTAAGGATGTAGAAGAAGCTAGAGAGGTATGCCAGGATTGCGACAAATGTAAATCCTTGATCTCCTAACCCTCCAGGTTACGGTCGTGAGCGCATATTTAATTTTATATCTGTATTCACATCCTTCTTACACATCTATTCATCTTTCACACAGTCGATGCACACCTTTTTCCGTCTTCCTCTAACCTTGTTTCTTTCCACATTCATTCTCATTACTTTCTTCGTTATATATCTACGTATTACAAGTAAATAATTACTACCGCCATCCACCATCGTTTTCATTAATATGACGAGCGTTTAATTATTCATTTTATATAGAGATTAAATATGTAATAAAAACCAACTTTATTTAGATCACATTCATAATAACCTATAATGTGAAGCACTTTTGAATTAATATTTTAAAAGCAGACTTATATCGTGGAATTGTCCTTTTCCTCGGTCGCTCATTTTTCTTCCCTTTTCCTGGGGCCAAACGGTAAAGAGAAACTTAATTGGAGGCTTTCCTGCCGACTCTCAGGCTCAATGAAAAATTACGAGCTAAACGAGCTCACGCTTGGGAATTTCATACTCGTTCTCAACAGTCCGCAGAAAGAAATACTTAGGATTTTTTACGCCAGACCTTAAACTTAAATAAGACACATTCTATTTTATAGCTCCTTAGCCATGTATATTAAAATTATTATTTATCTACTAAAACAATGCTAATAATAATTGTTTTAAGAAACTTCTACCAATAATTCTAATAATAATTCCACATCAGGATGTAATTTTTGTAAACAAAAATTACTTTAGGTAAGGTTTTTTTCTCACAATACCTTATATTATATATATATTTGCTATCCATCCATATTATAAAAAACTTTTAAACAAAACCGACTTCAAAAAAACTATATTCAAAAACAACAAATACACTTAAAAGTATAAAATAATTTTAAGCAATTAAACATAAGAATCAATTCTTAATCATATTTATTTTTGGAGTCGGTGTCAGCATCAGCTAAGGAAATACCAATATACGAGGATGCATTAAGAAAATATTTTACAAATGAACTTTACACTGTACTAGTGACCCGCCCCGGCTTCGCCTAGCCACTACCGTGTGTAAGACTAAATATGTTGATCCGATCGCTACCAAACACTACTGACACCGACTCCAAAAATAAATGTGATTAAGAATTGATTCTTATGTTTAATTGCTTAGAATTATTTTATACTTTTAAGTGCATTTCTTGTTTTTCAATATAGTTTTTTTGAAGTCGATTTTGTTTTTGTTTAAAAGTTTTTTTTAATTTTACTTTCTTGGCTTACGTAGGCTAAACTATAGGACTTACATTAAAATGATGTATCAAATGTTGTAGCTCTTTATATAAGCTAAATAAAAGTCCGTGATGACATATATCTATTTTGTATGGTTGTCTCACAATAACCATTTTTTTTCTTAGGAAACATTAATTAAAACGCATACGCATTCGTGTTCGGTATGAATCCTTATCCATTTAAATGTGTTAATTATCAAGATAATTTAATGTAGATTATAATTGCCCTTCGAACTATATCATTCTGCCCAATAGTTTAGAAGATATCAAGAGATTAAACCTACGCGCAAGTAAGGAAAACCTACGCGCAAGTGATTTCAAGAGCCGTGCAGTAGAGGGCTAGGCTTAACGATGTTCTATGTTCTATTGTTTATTTTCATGTTTTATGTATTAAGTTATTTTGTACTTTTTAGTTTTTGAAGTCGGTTATTTTTAAACGTAGTTTTTTTTTTACTTTTTAGTGTCTATAATACATGAAAACAAACAATAGAACATAGAACATCGTTAAGCCTAGCCCTCCAAGGTGCCAAGCCGACTGTTTTAGACAAACTAATAATAGAATTAAGTAATAATGAATACCTACAAATATTTATGTTCTAGACGAAGCTATCCCGCTGAAAGTCACGCGGCGAGTGTACGTACTACTATTATATTTGGCTTGGCACCGAGGTCAAACCTTTTAATAGGTAGCACATACAAATAATAGTATTTTATGAATATTAAAGGTATTAGGTTTGTATTCAATTACATCGTTATTAAGTTATTTTGTACTTTTTAGTTTTTGAAGTCGGTTATTTTTAATCTCTTATTTCTTTAAGAATTATAACTTTAATTAAATTACACTGAATTCGTCTTTCATACTTAAAGGTGGCAACCGATCGATTCACCTGGTATTAAGTGACCGCTACTTATAGGCGTCTGCAGCTAATGAGTTGCAGATGCGTCAAATTTATCTAACTCTTCCCCTTCTCATCCTTTCCATATTAGAAAAGGGTTGTCACTTTACTTGGGCGAATTTTTAGGTCCTCGGATTACATTAGTTATATATCTTTCATGATTAGAAAAATAATGCAGTCAGCTTCATGTGTTATATAAGGTGAGAAGGTATTCATTGGAATCTGCGATTTCAGTGTGAAAGGTGCCAAGAACAGTATATTATTTTCCGGTAATACTCACAGATCGTTTTCGTTTCAAAGAGAGGGGCGCACATGTGATGCAATCATAACCTTTCTAATCTGTAGTACTAAGTATTGTAGGGGGGGATAATCGTGTCACATACCATAAGATCAACATCTTATCTTGTCATCGGGTAAATTAATAAAAAAAATGTTGGAATCAAAATTATCTTTTATTTTTAATTTGCAATTATTTACAATTTTTTATCACAATTTTCACAGTCAATACACAATTTGTTAATAAATACAAAATTGAAATTATTTAATTATTTTACATTTTTCTAAACACAACTCTCTGGTCCTGGTATTTCTTCCGGTATGAGATGACCTCTTCTACTTAACGACATCGTGTTTATTGTCACTTGCTGTTTACTTGATATTGAGGTTCTCGGTGATGATGGAAACTGATCAGACAAGTAAAATAATAACATAAAATTAACTATCATCCTTTACGAATACTTTGATGAAACAAAAAAGTTTTTATGTATTCTTGATTTGCAATTGATTTATTATAAAAAATAATAGGGCAACAAATAACTTTTAGTTTTAATTTTCATGTAATCTTGTATATAACTAACACATTTATTAATATCATCATTATTATTTTAAACTGTACTTAAAAATACGGGGATGGAAATGGTATAAATTCGCCTATTACATTCCCTGGCTTATTTTTTACCTCTATGAACCCAGGACTCGTAATAAAACAGCTATACTATATGAATTACAATGTCATCGAATTTTTTGTTGCATAAAGGTATTTTTAACTATAAATCCAGGTTAAATTTATGTAACGATTCAAACTCACCGGCTGGAGTGGTCCTTCGCTGCATTTTAGTGAATCGTGCCCATTCATTGCCCACTCATCGCTTACATTGAGCGCGCCATTTTTGACAGCTACTTCTATTTCACACTTTTTTGTAGATGAGCTGCCGGAATCTAAAACAGAGCAACCGTTTAAATCATACTAAATTTATTAGACTTAAAAAAATTAAATGAATTACATTTATTTTATAATTCATGAAAATACTAGAAAATGCGTTGGTGTACGATGGCGTTCTTGACTTGCCTATCCTAATATTATAAATAATATAACTGGTAGAAATCCTTTCACATTACACTATATTTCCCACAACTGAAATAAATAATAGCAACCATAATGTTTATGTTTTAAGTAAAATATAAAATTCTGTTTTAAATTGTTGGCTTCGGTCCCTAACTTTAAGTCCTGTAAATAACAAACAACGAAATATTCAAACATATATCAATAAAGTTAAAATGTATTTCAGTTCATAGCCCACTTTCAACGCTTTACACAATTCTCTTTGTAATGAGTCTTTAGGGAACGCGAACGAAATTTGGTTAGGTTTATTGCTTGTGCCCCATGGATTCATGTTGTGTGAAAAGTTCGAACGAAATAAATTTCAAATAGATTTATACGCTGAAAAGTTTTTTTTTGTTAAAATAATTAAAGTAAAAGTTATAAACAGTATGTACTGCAAGATATAGGACGATGGACTTTGTTTGCATAATGAATTAGGGGATGTACAATGAATCTCTGAATGTTTTTTTTTTAATCTTACCCGGCGGTGGGTTGAGAATGTCTGGTTGGCTCTGTTGCTGCCTGGGTTTTAACGTAAACGCTACGACATATTGTCCGTCTCCAGAGTTCAACTGCAAATGTGACGTGTGCTGTTTGGATGTTGAACGACGTCTATAAATATAAAAGTTAATTAATCTGTAGATATATTAATCATGTTTTACCTCAATAAGCATTAAATAAAGAGACGTTTCCAATTATCTATCAGCCAAAGATGCCAAAATTATTTATTACACGAAAGTGAAAAGAATTTTATTATTTTTTTACTTTCTTTTAATTCATTTAAATGTAAAAACAAATGCCAAATATTCTAATAAATTTCTATAAAAGTAGCTGATGGGAAGTTTTACCGTTTTCTTCTCAAGAACAATCCAGTTGTAACGGCTGTCATGGCGCATACGACGGCAGTAAGGATGACTGACCAAAAAGCAGCTCTTGATACTCCCGCCATGAGACTGTGATTTCCATCTATATAAAATATTTTTTCTACATTACTAAACGATAATACAAGCTGACGTTTGGCTGACAACCCCTCTCATACCAATGCCGTACAACAATATATTCTTATTCTTTCATCACCTAGCGAAGATAATTTTTAACAGTGGTAGAGCCTGCAACAACAACATCTGTTGCACGAATGGGCCGGCTCGACCGGTGAAATACCACGACCTCGCAGAAAACAGGCGTAAAGTAGAAGTACTCTGCGTTTCGTCTGATGAGTGAGGCGCCAGAGGCCTAATTTCAGTCCTCTTCCCCTTCCCACCCTTTCCTCATAAGGATAGGATGGGAACGGGAAGAGGATTGGACGGGGAGAGGGTTAACGGGGAAAAGGAAATATCCTTATTCCTGTCTATGCCCTCCCCAGTCCATTAAAGGTAGGCAACGCATCTGCAACACACTTGCGTGTTGCGGATGTCTATGGGTAGCGCTCACTTAACATCAGGTGATCTGCTTGCTCGTTTGCCACCTTCTTCCATAAAAAAAAATAAATAAATAATAATGGCCAACTGGACTTTGTTCACCTCTAACCCGGACAGTGATGTGTCCTTGTTAAAAATGGCACAGGTTTCTAAGTCAGAAGGTTTTAAATGTTTACGAAAGGATGTACGCCCGCGTTTTGCTTTGATTAATGAGTTGCAGTAGTTTGGACTTTTTATTTCGTAAGATGTGACTCAGATATACGTACAAAATAAATGAACAAGTAATAGTTGATTTAATTAAACCAACTGTATGATTATTATTATTAATATAATCATCATGATGCCTAGGATACTCCAAGAAAGAATAATAAGATATCAACTCACTCAGTAACATGGGTCAAGCCGTTTAAGCTACAGATCACAATTGTGAAAATAAAAAACGAAGATATTAATACCTGTCCGTCGCTCAGGATCTTGATATGCGAGGGCACTGAGAACGACCTTCTCCGAGATTCCCTTGTCATTTCTAGAATACACTGTAAGCCTCAAAGCTGCGTTATTCACCCATAATAATCCTACGGGTATTAGGAACACAGCTACACCATCTAAAGTTGGAGAAAATAAAATGTATTCTTTTGAATCGGAATAAACAATTAATTTTTTTTTCTATTTTTACGCAATTAATCAGCCCAAATTACATTATTAATCAGTGCACCTTATGTACAAATTTTGAATAACTTGTCATCTTAATAAATTGTAGTTTTTTTAAGAGTTTGTAACTATTTGTGTTTGGTTTTAAAATTTGTATAACATTTTATATGAAACCGGTTGTTATTATATAATCGACTGTTTATTATATTACATGGCGGCAGAGTTACCTCCCCTTACACATTTGAGATTGAAGCATAATAAAGACTGTGCTTTAAATAAAGATAACGGTTGTTTAATCAAGTAGCGTCAATAATCACAGAAGAATACAACTATTACTGAAAATAAAAAGAACAGATGAGTTAACAGTGGGCTACTCACTCGTTTCGTTAGCAGTAATGTTAAATCTAATAGAAGCGGTGGCGGGGTCCAAAGCTTCCAGTACCACTAACTGCGGCAGGCCGCCGTCGTAGCCGGCGACGCAGCGGATTGCGATGTAATCCTCAATATCATCCTTAAACGTTTCCTCGATCCAATTAGACTCGTTGCTGGCCAATACAGTGCAGTTTCGTGGCGGTGCCGGTCGAGCTGAAATAACTTTTGTTTTATTTATTTATAACGTTTAGAGTGCAACAGGAATAGTTTATTAAATAGACGAAAAAATAAATATTTACTATTCGTTACGTCGTACGCATATAAAGAACATAAACAAATGTCTTTTTTTTTTAGTTTATTCAAAATGTGTGTTTGGAGTACGTTATATTTCATATTGCCAAGCAGTGCTTAGTGTTACCGATTTGGGTTTTTAGTTTTGTAAGATTTGATAATATTAACTTTTGATAGTTTTAACTTCTTTTGTAAAGAAAATATTACATTTAAGTCTTCTTAAAATGGCCTTTGCTTTTATTAATTTTGTTTCATTTTATTGTGTTTTGTTATTACAATTTTATGTTTGTATACATACTGTTAAATATGTTTGTTTATCAAATCAAAGTTTAAAATCTTATAAAATTATAACACTTGTGAAAATCTCTAAACAACTAATGAATTCTTTAAGATACTTCACAATAATTTATAACTACTCATAATGTTTATTAAAATATGAATAAGCAAATTATATTGTTTATTATACTATGTATCGATTTTTTAAATCTCTAATGCGTAAAAGAGATATCTAATCCTTAACGCAAGCGTTGCACACTCTTGGCAAATTTTATTCTGTTTTCATTATAATAATTTAAATATTCACAGTTATCGGCAATCCTACGACATGTACTACGGTAGAATCTTCGACAGCTACGATTGAGCTACGTCGTTGCTACGAAAGTGCTAAGGAAGTACTAGTTTATAGCTGTCTCTACAGTAGGTTCGTAGAACTCGTGGTATTAGTAATGGATCCTTGAAAAGTACAACTATGATATATAATACCATGTCCTGTAATAACGTACCAGCTGGAACGATTTGGAAAACACACGGCTGTAGCTGTCGACCGACTGCATTCGTGCCGCGACACGTTAATGCCCCATAGTCTCGTTCGCTTGCTGGCGTGTATCGTAGTTCACTGGTGCTTCCATTGATGACGCCTAGGATAGAAATAAAAACATATTATTTATATGGCCACATAGTGCTGGGTGTTGACACGCGGGTCATGCGCGTGGTATTCCCGGGTTGTGTACATATCGTCTGAACGCGACCTAACTCTCACCAAATCGTGCTGGAGAAACGTTGAAACTTTCGCCACTATTATTGAATTGCCAAAGGAATGCTACATCCCCTGGGTCGGCTTGCACTGAACATCGCACGTGCAGCGCCTCATCGAGCGCCGCGCCGACGACTTGCGGAGACGCATCACTGCACACTGGCGCATCTGGAAAATACTATTCCATTGTACATGTAAGTAAAGTAAATGTGCGTATCGTATCATAACATTTTTCATCAAATTAAATATAGATTATTTTAAGCTTGCATTTTACTAATAGTATATTTTTTTATCAGTTCAGTCTTTTGCAATATACGATGAGTAGGTATTTTATCTATTGTAAACAGCATCGCTTAGGTGACAATGGGCAGGACATCGGCTCATAGAACGGACGACCGATCGAGTCAAAAGGTTCTGACCAACGATCTGATCAAAGTTGCGGTAGTGCATTGGACGTAGGCGACAGGGGACCTTTTTTGTGGTTATTCCTAGAGAAGACTACACTAAGTAGTAAACGCTTGTTTGCAGATAAAATATGTGTATTGTTGTATAAGTTTTTTTGCATTTTAAATGTAAACGAATATTATCTTTGACTCGACGACACAACGGTGATAGGGGCAGACCTTTCAAAATAAATAACTAACCACCTCTGTCAAGTCCCCTGAAAGTTATTGAATCACGGTATAAATACTAAATGACATTAGTTTCTTACTACTAATAAATACTATATGATATGGCATTTATCGTAACAAAACACATATCCAAAAATATTTTATTTCCTAACCAAGGTATTTCTGACGTATGTGACATGTATTGCTTTGACAAAAATATTTCCAAGCACCGAAACGCAATTTGATATCAACTACGATGAATTTTATTTTCTCCGTTCGCCACGTTTATTAAGTTCGGAGCAGGGGAGGTTCCCAATCTGGGTATAAAAAAATTCAAGCGCATATTGAAAAATATTACACGGGAATGACGATTTTTTGCCGCCGGACTTAAACTGGAATATTTGACGTAATGAAAAACGTCAATCTTTCAATCTTAGTTATCCATAGCCGATTTAATAATTCTTAATACTGACAATAAGAAGTTAGATTATTTAACTTATTAAATTGCGAGCTCTGATTCTATGTTTGGTCAGTGCTTAGCTTGTTCCCAAAATTTTTTTGGTTAGTACTTATGTATATGGTGTCGAACCAATTATAATGACTTACTCTTTCTGCGCGTGTTTAACTAGATTTCTTTTTGCTGAAGCACTGAAGTATGTACATAAAAAAGATGTCTTATGTGAAGGTATTGGTATAGCTCGTTTCAAAATGAAATCCTAAAATATTAGCTACTGAAGTAAAATCATTTAAAATTGATTAATATGGAAGGATAAATATAAAAATATATTTTCTATTTCCGAATACTTAGAGAAAATTTATTCTGACTCAACAAACTCAAACAAAGCTCTATGAATTAATGTGTACCCACAAAACAACAGATTGCAAAGGTTCGCAGTGAGTCGCCGTAATATTAGGCAATAATTTTGATGATTTACTACAGTTACAGCCTTCCTCGGCGGCAATTACTCGACGGCCAGTCCGCTGCCGCCGCCGCCGCCGCCGGAAGGAAGTGGGTATGTCGATCCCTGCCGCAATCATTTGAATACTAGATATAAGGATATTTATTGCGCTGTAACTCATACTCTGCCAACCGTATAGTGACATTTTATTGTTCAAATTCATGTCAGTGTATCCGACGTTTGTTATTCAGGAATGAATAATTAAGTGTTGTAGGCACTTGTACGACTCTCACCTCCTAGTGGATGAGGATTTTATACATAAATTTCTATTAATATTACTTTTATAACGCATCTAATATTGTTATATTAATGAACAGATATCCCCTTATCTTTTCCACGATACGACTTAAAAGACATATTTTTTTTTATTGCCATTAACGTAAACTAATTCGATAATCTTTGAAAATGCTTTTAAAGCTGCTTATTTATAAAGTAATGACTGACTGACGGCTCGGGCACAAACGTGTAAAGTTTACCCATCATATTTTTTGCAAGTGTTTTTAGTCCTGCACGACACACCTTTCTATCCAATGTTTTTTCGACAACACTCCCGTTTGCTAGTCCACTACATATTGAATAAATGATTTTAAATGTTTTATTAATACGATAAGCGTTTTGTTGTACAAATTAAAACATTAAAGATTTTAAACTTCGATAACACTCACACACTCGACAAATTGTTTCCGGACATACCGTAGCTTGCCGTTATTCTGAACAAAATAATTAGTCGACCCTTCTGGAATAAGGCATATTTACAACTGCTATTTACATCAACATTTCTTTTACAAATCCGGAAAGCAAAGCAAGTATTTATACAGTAAGGCATCTAACATTCATATAATATTTTAAAATAAAACATCTGAACTAGGATAAGTAATAAATCTGCACTTATTATCGGGAATCAATCAATATGTTTAACACTACAAACAATACTAACGAGGAAACAATGATAATTCATTTTTAGGACAGAAAAAAACATCAAAACAAAATTACATATTGTTATTAATTTTACCTTTCATTCTACAGATCTTAGATCAAATCGATCATTAACGATGATAACGATGAATAAAATTATAAGCGCACGAATCCATATAACTATTAATGAAAAGCGAGTTATTGGTTAAAGCTTCTGAGAATTGACTTACATTGAACTCTCAGTATGACAACTTCGCTCGATGTTTCACCTCTGATATTAGCTGCTTTACAAGCATATCTCCCTGCATCTCGTCTTGTAACCTTTTGTAGAACTAGAGATCGAGTGCTCAGTATAATTCCAGATGTCATATTCTGCGCCACCGCTATGTCCTAGGAACATGAACGTAGTTTAATAGTGTTTGTTATTTCCTATTGTCTTGTGTACATACACTGCTCTGCTCTCTCTAGGTAGGTAGCGCATCTGCAATTCATTTGTCTGTTGCCTATTGCAGTGAATCGCTTGCTCGGTCTCGGTTTTTTAAAAAGAAGATCAAGTTATTAGTCCAAGTCACATTTGTGAAACATCATATATTCATATTAAAAAAAACCTTTGTAAAAATCTTAAAACTACAAATACAAGCCAAAGTTTTTTTTATTTGATAATATAGCGTACTTTATGACATGTAAGTTACCGCTGAAAAGTAAATTTCTGTTTCGTGTGTGTCTGTGTATTTCTACACTGAAATGACGTATGGTGCTTGAAGCAAAGAGTGTGCCTCCATTTTTATCAGGCTATAGTTATTACCACTGTTACTTAACATGAGACGAGCCGCTGTTCATTTGCTTTTAACTTATAAAAATAATAATATACATTGTTGAACCTAAGTTATAATTATCTCGTTTTGATTATTAATAATGGAGGTCTACTAGTATAGCTGTATGTACGGAAATACTAACTTTCATTTTTATTTATTTTTTTCTCCTATAATTAAAGTTCAAAATGTGTTTCTTTTTGTCATTGCGAAATAACTTCGCTGGTACTGTTGCGAATATTAGATTTTTATTGGGAATATATCACACTCGTGTTTGTTTTATAGCTCAAAAACAGCCATAGATCAATCATACGCAGAGCAGACGGTGACATTTACGCCGGGGTCAGAAATTTCATTCCAACATTCACACTGTATTTTTATATATAGTCAAGTCAACACATTACATTTCTAAAATTCCTGGAATAATGCGGAACTGAACTCGTATTTCACTCAGTAATTTAATAAATGAATCCACCACAAAATGTAGATAGCGATATAAATATAAATGTATTTAGAAAAATTATCAGCATCCTTAAACGCTTAAAGACTTTTTAGGGGTTGTGGATGATCAGTGACGACAAGACACTTATATAAACATTAACACAACTTTATATTTTCAATCTACGAACTTACATTATGGTACCACGATATCCTATGTTCCCGAGGATTTGATCTAACATTACATTCGAAATACACGTCATCGCCTTCCTTTATGTCATGCGGGTTGAGGGTACTGCCTAATGTTAGTGTGACCAGCGGACTGTCTGATGGAGAAGGCACATCAATTATTGATAAGTTACCACTCATAATATGTTACAAGCAATATTTTTGGGAGAAACACTCACATACAACGTTGAGTTGAAACTGGTCGTCGATTTCTTTTCCAGGCAGCGCTGGGTTGACAGCTCCACACTTAATCGTAACTCCGTTGTCGGCTGGCGAAGGCTTCATTATCAAAGTACTTATCGACCAAGTCTCGTTGTAACGTTCGCTTATCTATTTAAAAATATATCTTTAAAGTAATAAGTAATAGTGATTAGCTTTAAATATTACTAAAAACTTAGTGTTCGACATTATATATTCTTAAACGTTGTTGAAACAAAGAAATTATACCTTATCCATTCCAAAGCTCCTGTTATCTTTATACCAAGTTATCTGCGCCGGTGGCCTGCTGCCCTCTGCAACGCATCGTAACGTGACAACAGATCCTGCGAGCAATTGCTGCGGCCTGTCCAATAACGATACAGAGAGAGGTAATACTGAAAAATTATTAAAATATTAAAAACATATTTAAACAAAAACACAGGCATAGTTATAAGAACTGCCGTCAGAAATGAAAACTCAAAACAGTTGGCAAGGCGTGACATTAGTACAAAAATAAATCTTTACATAGTATGAAACAAAGTCGTTCCCGCTGTCTGTTCCCTTATATCATTCAAACAACGGTTTTTATCAACAGACCAAGTGATTTAAGAGGAAGGTTAATGTGTATATTACATGCATATTATACGAGAGAAAAAATTAGAATTTCAAAGATTTTTCGTACAAAACATATTTTTGTGCGCTTACATACAAACGCTGAATTGTGTATCATAAAAAAATCTAAAAAAGTCAGCGAAGGCGAAGCGAAATCAATTTTTAAGGATAGTTTACTTATCTTTTAAGGATAGCATTTTAACTTCTAAAAAATGGAACCTGACGCCAACCTTCCTCGCAACTAATAAATGATAAATAAATAATCAACAAAAATAAACCCTTGGGTCTTAACAATAAAATTCAAAATTGATTACAAGAAAAATAAATGAAAAAAAGTACGTCGAAACTATTACAAATTCAAATAATCATGTTGCTGACGCATGTTGCTTGTTGCGCAAGTCATTCACGAGAACCTGTACCAAATATCATCTAACTCGGCTGTTTTAATACAATGTGTGTTTATTTGGTTAATTTTTTATTTTTATATTTTTTAACTATTGTCGCGCTTTCCCGCCTATTTTGAGTTTTCGCTTATTTTGTTGTCATATGGTTGTTACGGATGCCTACGGTGGCGGATGTCTCTCAACATGTGAAATAGTTTTCCTTCCTATTCTATAAGGAAGTGTCGTGACCAGACACAAACTCCAGTGTATCTATAAGTACGACACGCGATAAACAGATTATTTATTTGATTTGTGATTTGTTTTATAATTTAATGTGTAAAATATATAGTTCTACTATTAAAGATTTCTTCAAACGATATTATACCACATTCCTCATGCCAGTGTACATATCTTTATTCCGAATCCATTAGCATAATTAAACAAGCTAAGCTTCAACCGTTGAAATTAAAGTGAAACGTACATTATTTCACTCTAAGTACACGCCTTGTCAAATAAATAGGATTAAGACTTTCTACGATCCTTTTAAGTATGCAAAGTCTTGGCAAATAATATTAACGCTTAAAAGGTATCTCGGAGGCCTAATTTCTGAAATTTCTTAGCTGAAAGCTGCTATTAAGGCATTGAAACGAAGTATGCATATATTTAAACAATATTTATTTTACAGCTATATTAAGAATCGGCTGCCTGTCGTTCGTCTCCTTTTCAACTACTAATATTACATTTTATTTATTTTACAGTGTACATTTGATTTAACAGTGGTAGAGCCCGCAACAACAACATCTGTTGCACGAATGGGCTAGCTCGACCGGTGAAATACCACGACCTCACATAAAA
>JWHW01026794.1:54932-86746 GCA_000931545.1 Papilio glaucus
TTAGTAATTCAATTTTCTTCTCAAATAATACAGTCTTTTAGGTTTAAATATAAATGTTTGTAAAAAGGATTTGAATGAATCGAACTCCGATTTTATTAAAAACTCATGCGGCCGATATATTCAATTAATGTTTAACTAATTTTGAAGTCTAATTAAGAAATACTGTGAAATACGAATTCAATAGCTTTGATATTTAAAGTTAAGTCTTTCTAGGATACTTTAGGTCTACTATACCTATATATACCTACATATCTTATTTAACCTAAATTATTACTTTGTAAAAGTCAATCTGTTTTGGTTAAAATCCTTTCCGTTTTCTACCACAATGTTATGCGTACAACCCTTGTCTGTCATACTCATTTACAGACAATAAACACCGTCTAACAAATTTACATGCCCTTTGCTAATTAGAGTATTCATAATCTCCATTTCAAATAACAGGCTGGTAGAAAATGTTTTTTAACAACAAACTAAAATAAATGGAGAAAAATTGCATCGTTCTAATTAGTTTTAATCGATATCTAATTTACGAATAAGAAGTCTGCTACAAAAATTTACACTACAGGCAATACGCAAATCTTTCAAAAATAGGTATCAAAAGTTCAAAAACTCATGGAGATCTCAAAGTTCCTTCGGCATAAATTGTATTGTAAATATTTCTTTGTTTTTTAACGGTAATAATAGAAAAATGCGCTACGCATACAAGAAAACATATGAACTGAACCCGACGACGTGACGGCGGCTTTCTCGCACAATATACAAAAAAGCTTAGCTACGTCGCGTAGTATACATACGAGACTAATAAACATTATATAGCATATTATAGCTTTGTCACTTTCTGTAGCAACTAGAGCGTCACACGTGTAGGTAACATTAATCTCATGTCATTGTGAATATGAAATAATAAGTATAAAATAGGACTGGTTATGTATTTTAAATTATTGAGTCTCGAAATATCAAGACGATTTAAGATGATTCTGCATATAATAAATTCAAATAACTTGTGTCAAAAAGTTGTTATTGTAAAAAACGAAATGTTACTATGTTAACCGATATTGTTAATGGGAATAGTCTTATTTCCGGGAAAATTAGTACCAACGAACGATGAAAATGACATATTTTCTGTACCCCTCTATAATGTGTTTGCAAAATTATATGATGATCTATTATATGAACTGAATTAATTTATTGCTTTGAGCTCGGCGCTACAAAACTAAAACTAAAACTAAAACTCACCTTACTTGCTTTAGTAGTAGGTCGAATAGTCGAATGGTTGATCGAGTAGTCAAACTAGTAGCAAGAGAAGTGGTTAATCGACTGATAGTCGAGTACTTGACCTTCTACTCGAGTCGGCAGTGCTGCGCGCTGCTGGCGCTATAGGAAGCCACACCGGCTGGACCGGAGAGGAGAGGAAGATAGAGAGAGATAAGAGTGAGAAGAGAGGAATGAAATACAAAGCTCGATAGAGGCGGAAACAGAATATGTGTGTGCGTAAATATTGATTGTTACGAATGGTATTTAGTTTTGTAATTGTTTGTATTGTATGTGTATTTATAGTTATTTAGGATAGAACCCTTGTTTAGAAAAGTTCATTCTTTTGTTCGTTCGTCTCAGACGATAATCGTCTCGTGCTGGACGTAGGCCTCTCCCATTATTTGATACATAATAATAAATTAGTCAAAACGCCTTTCATTGGTTTGACAATAATTTGACTACCAAGAACATTAATTATTTCATTTTTATAAAGATAAAGGTTAAAAATAACTAATGCTAGTAGTTAATACCTGGTAACAACTATAAGAAACTAGTAGTTACTTTGTTATAGTTAAAACAGTCTAGTTTTAATCTCTAAGAAGGCACTTCAATATATCCACGCGGTGAACGTAATTTGTAGTTCAGGTAACGTAACGCATCTGTATACGGGGTCCTCACACGAAATTGGGACATCGGGGCAGCGTTCAACCTGCGTAGTTTAATGAGGAAGCCAGATCCAGGGAACCGCAAACGATTCACAAAGTTACTCAACGTGACGTAATTTCCTCTGTCACACAAGATATGAATGCTCTTAAACATAATTGTTTTTTAGAATCACAAATATAACCAGTAATAGTAAGTTTAAAAAAATACCAGACTGACTGTACGTTAATTGACATTTTAATGACTTACTTCCACTGTATGGGTTTTATGCTAACGACATCTTTCGCCCTTTGACACTCCGAGGGAAGTATGAACATACGGCAGCTCCAGCTCCCTGGGGAGGATGAGCCTCCCCAATTCTTCTTCAGAAAGATGCTCTGGAACCCTAAGTAAACCATCTTATACTATATTTTGTCATGGGTTACGGACTCCACGGAGTTGGTGACCAGCCCACAGCTACTAAGCTACACCGCGACGGCGACGGCGAGCCCCTACGCAAATTTTCGATCTTTTTAATTATTTTAAATAATTTGATTATACCTTGATGGTATGAATACGTAGAAATAATGTTTAAGAAAGTCTATGTTGATTTGAAATATTAATAGTCTACACTTTGTTTTGATTTCTAAGTTTTAGAATAACTTGTTTTAAATATTCCGCCGTCACTACCTAATTATGTACGTTCAAATTCCAAATTATGTGCGCATTTAAAACAAGGTTAATAAAAAGCACTTTAATATAATTTTCATTTACATCGTGCACTAACGACTAGGCGGGGTCGTTACTTAATTGAAAGTAATAAAAAGTCTCCATCTCTGCAAAATAAGGTATCCGCCCACAGCCGCCCAAATAACTTTCTCGTGGCACTAAATAATTGCACTACTTGTATATTCATGCAAAAGTGTTGAAATTAATTACAGTTTTTAATTCATGTTACTGCTTCCAGTAATTTTCAGTTTTTTTAAGTGTCCTTTTCAATATAATATCTAGTTGCTCATTTCATTGATTTTTTAAATTGACACTATTTTTCACAGTACTGAGAAGTCAGAATGTGAGAAGGCTCGTCTGGCAATACACAATGTCCCACCTTAATGTATGGAAGTGGGAGATGGGTTTCCCAGAAAAAGCATTATAGTAGAGTTAATGCCGTTGAGATGCGATCCTTAAGAAATATGTTAGACGCGACATTGGATCATAGGATTAAAAATAGAGCTAAAAGGGAAAAATGAGGTTTGACAGTGATTGTTATGACTAGAATTGAGCAATGTATGTTTGGTGATTCGGGCATGTTGAAAAGATGAATAAAGAGTGACAGTGTTGGCAGGGGACGACCAAGGTAAACTTATATCGATCAGATTAGTGACATACAAAAGAAGGGCGATATAAGGAGAACCCGTAATCGACGAGCATCTATTTGTAGATGTCTGGATGTAGAAGAAGCGAGAGAGGTGTCCTGGAATGGCAATCCATAATCTCTGCATACTCCTCTGGGTTAAGGGCGCAAACGCATATTACTATTTCTTTACTAGCTGCGTCCGCGGTTTCACCCGCCCTAAAATTTTACTTAAACAAAATGATAATACCGTAACCTCATCATCATCCTACTACCCTTTTCCCGCGTATGTGGGGTCAACACAGTATGGCCGTAGCACAGTTAAATTGATATAATTTTTTTTTATATACCGATTGAGGTGAAACGAACACACAACACTAAATGTTAAGGGTAGCTTACCACAATGTATTAGTGAAAACCGCACCCAAATCGGTTAAGCCGTTTCTGAGATTAGCGGTAACAAACGCGCAGACAAACAGATAAACAGACAAAAATTAATCTTTGTTTTGGGTTTTATTGCGTTTATGAAGGCCCCTAATAACAGTTTTTCACAAATATCTTCCATGTACAGACAGCGATCAGTTACATTTTTATTATATGTATAGATTAGTCTATCTATCTAACTCTGCGAATCTGGGACTTATTGCTAGCTATATTATATTTTCAGACGAAACCCGAAACAATACCTTTTGTTAAAAACTTACCGTATTTCATTAAAAACGTCAATACTAATTTACAATTCTATATGTATGTACATAATTTTAAATATATACACATTTAATACAATAACATTTTTCCACTCAATGTCTTTTATTTTTACATTCTATATATACCTGCTGTTTTTAACGCAACTTTGTATTAGTTAAATCTATCCGGCTAAGAAAGTGGTAACTCTGACTGACCAATCAAAACCATCTGCGCGCACCATTAAATAATACTAACTCTGTCGGATAATAGATTTACGTGTCTAATTCAGAACAACGTATAACTTTGCATTCACAAGTACAGCGAACTCGAACTGTCGTTTACCGAAGTTACACAACTCGGTGTAGGTCGTTGGAGTTATATTCGGTGGTCGGTGCTCCGCGGTCACGCACGGTCTATAATCACCCGGAAATCTTTGAATATTACCTTCCTCACCTCAGCAAACTTTACTGCCGCCATACTTATGATCGTGTAATTACCCCTTTTATGGATATCAATAAAATAATCAGAAATGCCCCTATTTTTATTGATGTGTTTTATTAATTTAAAAATAAAATTCTTCAGGAATTTGCTTAAAAAATATAAAAATAGTCGGTATAAACAGTAAAAAAAAATGGTCGCCTTTTCTAACTTGTTTTGGTTTTTAAAATATCATAAATTTAACCTATTAAATTAAATCATTATTATAAATTTTATTCAAAGCATGTTTAGAAAATTGTTATACGTATATGTAAATTAGTATACTTTTTCTCAAGGAAAATAATCACATATGTAATAGTTCTCATGTGTTCTAATCCACGTATCGGCCCTGGGTACCTCTTGGATCACTGTGACTGCTCACGGCTACCATGCCCCACAAGGAGGGAACCCGGAAAAAAGTTAGACTTTTTCATTTAACTTTTTAGCTTCAAATATGATAAGTAACTCGAATGGAGACTTTTACTTATACTAGAGGGAATCAAACAGACCTTAAATCCCATATTTAATGACTTTGTTGTCACTCAAAATATTAGTGAGAAAACATCTCACTAATATTACCTTAGAATCGAAGCCACGACTTTTGCTGTCAGCAAGCAATAGCTCTGAGCTATGAGATTGATTGATGATTTAATGCTAGCCCATATAAATTATGGGCTTATGACAAATGCGACTTGTACGTTAATAATAACATAGTAATACGTATAGTTTTAGAGTACCATGAGTATTGAATTTTTTCGAACTTACTTTTTTTATTTTAGAGTAAAAAGCGTCTCTTTCACCTTGAGAACTCAATCCTCGAGTTTTAAACGCAATAGCATGTCAAGCAGTTTGTGCTTCAAACGTAAAATGAAAGTTGAGAACGAACTCAACTAGACTTCAAATCTTCTAGTTAATGGTTGCAGCATACTGGTATACGTATTTTAATTAATACTGTCTTATTTTGCGTTGAAATTCAAATTGTATTCTTTATTTCTTTATTATTATTTTTTTTTTAATTGGTTTTGGCCTTATCTTTGTTCTATGAAATGAATCGGATATATTTTATCCAATGGGCGCGTTGGCGCGCGTTTTACTCCTTTTGCTAAAAAGACTGTGTTACTATGAGAAACACAGATTTTAATTTTACAGACTCAACATAACGGTCTATTTAAGTTAAAAAAACGCGACGACTGAAATTATTGTAAGAAACTAACTTCGAGAAATATAAAACGTCTATTTATACTAATAATTTAATAAAAACACCACCTTTTACCCAGGACTCAGTAGTAATAAATAAAATAAAGTTACTATTGGATTGTAGTTACAGGCACCATCTCAGTAACCGCCTTGATAGTCCCTGGTGTACTAATAGAACAGGGATTGTTATTTTAACTTTGTAATTGTACCGTCTTTGCTAACTCGTTATTTTAAAGGTAAGTCTTTTTGACTAAGTTACGGTTGTTTTAAACAAAGAACAACTTCAATGATTTATGTTGTACGTCCAAGTAGCGCCTTTACGCTATATTACAAAGTTTTTGTGAGAAAATTTCTAAAAGTCTAAAGTGTCTCGTCTGCCGGTCGCCGGCTCCCTTCATTGTATCTAATGCCGTCGAGTTTGCGAGGCGCGTTTAACTTTGTACTGCCTTAAATATACATTTCACAACTTCGCTTTTCTTCATGAATGAAGTTACGGAAGTGATATAACCACTCCACAACAAGCCGATGGTAGCGCGAAATTTAACTTTCACGTCATCATGCCACTTTAAATACTATAATAATATAAGTTATTACGTTTGAATTGAGATTATAGATATACAAATGGACTGCTTAGACATTGATATCTGCAGTAACAATTTACAAACATATAATTTATCAGTGTCCAATGGGCAAGACACATTATTATATTAATAATAAAATAATATTATAATAATTGTATAATAAGTAAAAAATAAAGTTATATTCTAATCTATGCAAATTAACATCAGTAAACTATAATAGTAATATCCAACCTTATTATATTGTTCGTATATAATTATTCGTAAATTGAGGATGATATTAATTCATAATGAAGTTCCATTGGCAGTGTTGTACGAACCTAAGAACATTGCAAAATCCGATGCTTTACTACTAAATAATCACTGATTGTACATAATTCAGCAATGTTTGCATAATTAAATCAAAACATACACAAAATTTAATTAACATTCAAAATAAGATTTAAAATTTTCCAGTAACAATTAGTTTTGAGGTGCGGCCATTCAATGTAGTGGCGGTGGCATGAATTGGCGCGAAACCTTGTTTAGTATTAAACGGTACACGAGATGCTTTGTTCGTAAGTTCGCGTTTCTCCCGGGGAATGGAACTCGAATATTCTAAGCAAATAGCTATGAATTTATTTGAGAATTCGGCGGTGGTAACTACGACAATTATTGAAATGAAAACTTTTTTAGCTGCGTTAGACTATAGTTGGTAGAGGAAATTCTTATAGGTTCGTGTGAACGACTTGCTCAACATGCGTCAGCAACATGCTTATTTGAATTTGGAACAGTTTCGACGAATTTTTTTACATTATTTTTCTTGTATTCAACTTTGAATTTTATTGTTATGATACAAGAGTTTATTTTTGTTGTTTATTTATTTATTTTTGAATTATCGTCGCTTCTTCCCACCTGTATTCTATAACTGCTACGGATTTTGTGGTAAATACATAAATTGTACGTTAATAGTTTCTTAACTCATCATTACTATGCGTGAGTGTATTAGTGCCTCAAAGTGTCTGTAATATGAATTTGATTATTTATGTATTAAAAGCTACATAAAAAAATAAAAATAATGCCTAAAAACATTGCGGTATACACTTATAAAACTGACTTTGTTGTTATTTGTAATAGCTTGTAAAGAAACTCTTGTTTTGTAAAAGTAGTTTATATAATTTTAATTATCCAATCAATATTATAGACGATCATTTTTGCGAGAACCAAAAACTCAAACAACAAATTAATAATGAAAAACATTACGCATTTTCCATGTCGGAAAAAAAAGCTTAGGTTAGGTCAAGATTAATATAACATAGCTTATAAATCCATCCAATAACACATCCTCCTCCCAAAGTCGTATTACTAGTGTTTGAGAGTCGTGACCACCTTCGTCTTTATGATGTTATGTCATCTTGTTTTATCCCCGGTTTCCCGGAGAGCATCGTAGACAGTAGTATCAAGTGTGGTGAGAATCTGGTCACAGCATAGCATCGGACTGCGGCCCCGCAGGCCTTTTTCCTTCCACTTTGCCAGAAACCAATAGTTGTTCAAGATTATCTCCGATTTTCCTCCACGCAATTTGTTCCAAGTACTACAACTCGCTTGAGGCAGATGGTAGAGAGCCTAGTTTTGTTATTAAGCTTGGCAAGTATGTGTTGGTAAGAAATGCAGCCCATGAGATTTCTTTCCACCAATAACACATAAGCTAATAATAATTATAAATCGTTATTTACTAGTTGCGGACACTCAAGGACAAGTTTCGTGATAATCTTGTCAATAATTTAGAAAGACAAACAAACATACATACATACAAACATTGGTTATTATTCATGTAGAAAATGATATTGTGTAAATTGAACGAAATATAACGATATATCTAAAAATAATTATAATAATAATAGGGTTTGCAATAAACACTAAAAAAATGAACGAACGTGAGCTGTGATGGCCTCGACTTCGTATTGTAGGTCGCAGGTGCGAACCCAGGCAGGCGCTTTAGTTTGTGTATTTATTTTAACAGCACTGCTCCCAAAACGGTGAAGAAAACCGGCATGTCTTAGAACCTACAAATTCGAACACGTGTGACATTCACCAACCTGCGCTGGGCCAGCGTGATGGATTACGGCCTCTTCCCCGTCCCCTAAGGAGACCCGTGTCCTTGCACTGGGGAAACGGAAAAAAATGACTAAAGGTGAAACTAACATATTTAATTAAAGGTATTTCCCCATTTCCACTAAGCGAGCAAATGAAACCAAAGCTATATATGACTTAATCAAACTAATCCAAGCTAGTTGTTACTTAGACTATCAAATGCATGACACGTAGTGGATTGTGGGGCGCTTATCGTATGTATGGGAAACCGCATGTCTATCGGTGTGTGCGTTAACACCTAAAAGCGACGGACGCGGCGACCGACCGCACGGAATTGACTCGCCCGGGGCTCGTATGCAATACGCGACATGCATTTCTACCTGGACGCTATTCGACTAATCTAGCACTTGACACTATTATTGCATATTCTCAATTCCTATCGGGACTTTGCACTTTTACGCTTTTGTAACCGAGAAATTAGGTTATCTATAAGGATAGATTGATAGGATTAATAGAGCATATTTTATGAAGTTTTGTAGCAATTTAAGCTATGCGCAGTCACGTTTCAGTGGATTTCAGTTGTTTTTGGACTTAAATGTTGTTTACCCAAATTGTAAAATATACATATATTGTTACTTCTGCCTTCTGATGAAATATCTGATGATGACAAAAAGAGAGAACTTTTTCCATATTCCTCTTCTCTTTATTAAACAATAATTGATAACGCTTCTGTTATTCTTCCAGTTCATTGTATTAATGACCCCTAACATTAATTAAATTTCTCTTTTACTCTTTCCTGTTTTCATCACAAAAAGATCTAA
Organism: Papilio glaucus; assembly: GCA_000931545.1. NCBI lineage: Eukaryota > Metazoa > Arthropoda > Insecta > Lepidoptera > Papilionidae > Papilio > Papilio glaucus. The sequence continues at coordinate 64,016 of JWHW01026794.1, forward strand.
GTTGTCATGCAATAAATAGCTTTTTGTGTAATAAAGAATAAACATGATTCGGCAAATAATTGTAAAACGATTTCTATCGACCAATTTCCATTTTTAAAAAGAAGATTAAGCCCGTTATATTGTCAAGCGTACTTGAGAATACAAAGGTGTTATTTGTTAAACGACTGGAATTGTATTTCCATCGCGACTCGTGAATAAACAGGATAATGTTTAGATACAAAGTGTTTCAGTTTAATCACATCAATGAATTGTTTGTTCGTGTTTTACATTCTACTCGTGTTTTGAGTTAATTAATACGTTGTTTCTTAAACAATATCTTTACTCTTTTTTTTTCTATAATGAACAAACCAGTGCTCGACCACATTCCCAACATCTTCGTTCCCGAGAAGATGGTACACACTAGCTTAGCTTTTTCATTCTTCCCTGACGGCAGCTCATAATCAGATGAAACGACTTCCACCGGCCGTTTATTGTAATTCCTTCGTGTGCGAAAAACGAAATCGATATTACTTTCTTCAGTAGAGAGGTATGTAAAAAGGGAGCTAGAAGTATGTCTAAGCGCCTGATGATTGAATGGAGATGCCACTTCTTATGTTAACACTATATATTTTTAATTCGGCTAGTTACAAAAACGTATTTTTAGTTATAGGGTTATCCCTGAACAGTTATAGTTTAGTTTTAGGGTTTATCCTGAACAAACAATCGTCGTCGTCATGATATAAGTATAAAGAAACAAATGTTTGTGTGCTTCAACAGAAATATTGTAAATTTTAAATACTAACGTTCATATTAGGTACAAGCAAATTTATATATAGAAACTTAGAACTAACTCCCTCAATGAGCTTTTATTAATTAAACGACAGTCTGTTCACAGAACCGCTCTTGTTTAAATATTTATCAATGCGTATTATGTACTTAAATTTATTAGGCCTGGCCTGTTACATAGAAAGCAATTTTCGACTTTAAATACCGCTAGAGGAGCGTTCGCCAGCTGTGACGACGGACTTAAGCGGGTCGAAAGCCCTTACTAAAGGACGAGATGCTGACAGCTCGTATCTGCTACATATTGCTTAGCAAACACCTGCCTTGATTGCATATGCTAATAGGCTAAAAGTGAACGTACGCCTGAGTGCTTATTGACTTATTGTTATTGATGGGACAACTGAGTAGTTTAGCCACTTACATACCTAGGTACTGAGTTTGATTACCACCCGAAACAAAATATAGCGGTTATTTTCATCTACAAATGTTTGTCACAATGTTGGTCCTATTTGTTCGCCGAGAGACTCACAATTTGGTCTTAATGAGCTTGATGAAGAGCAGGTAGTAACTGCTATCTCCATAGTCAATAGTCAATTGTTTATTGTATTCCATAGTAATACATTGGTAGTATATAATTAGGTAAGTTCAATATGGACCCTGTCGGGCACAGCAATATTAAGAGAGGAGAAGGCGGCTCATTATAAATTAGAAATAAAATGCAACTTGACATAAGCTCATAAAGCTACTTAAGATAAAAACTAACAATATTAAAACTAATAATATACATGTATACACATATATATATACACACACACATACATATATCTATAAAACACCTAAAATTATTATTAGTGTATAATGTATATGGTAATTGTTTAAGAAGTTTTTAACTATTTTATTTTGTCGTCAAGGAATTCTTTAATTGTATAGTAACATTTATTGATGTTTTAAAAGGCTAATAAATTTATTTGTGTTTTTTTTCCTCTTTTATTTCTTTTGTTAGGTTGTTGTAGATTTTTATGGAAATAAGTAATGGGCTATTTAAATGCATTTTTAACTTTGATGGTGGTGGATTTAATCTGTCTTTATGTCTTAAATATTTGGTTTGCTTTCCCTCACGGGTGCTATAGAATTGTGGATTTCTAGAATGTATAAGCTGGTGACAGTTAATATTTTATGATTTTTGGAATGTAGTCTACAACTATCCGTCTGATCAATATTTCTTATTATTCGTATTAGTTTTTTTTTGTAAGGAGAAAACGGTAAATGCATCTATTATCTATTTCCCCAAAGTATAATACCGTAGCTGAGTCACGAATGGGCATACGCGTAGTATGTGGTGATCTCTGATATACTCGACAAAGTACACACTTATATTTAGATACCTTGATTAAATGTATACAGAAACATCCGTATTTACGTTCTGTAAAAAAAACTTATCACAAATGGGGAACTATTTGTGAAACAACTTTTATAGTAATGAAAAGTAAATTTCCCCCTTCGCCTTTACCAAGACATCAATAAAACTATTTCTCGTGACTTTCTCTCAGACGCCTCACTCCTGATAAATATTTACTTATTCCAGTCACAGTATTCCGAGACGTTAAAAGCAAGCAAACAGTTCGTTATAAAAAAATCAACTAAATTAACTGTATATAGTGGTGTATGTGTTTTTCAGCTGAGCACTTATTTTTACTCCTTTCTTTCAGCCGACACCCGGCCACTGCTGGATGTAGGACATTGATCGCCACAAAGATCGGTCCCCCGCTGCCCTCAGCCAGTGGACTCCCACAACTATTTTTTTATTATTTATCAATTAGTAAACTGGAAAATTAACAATGCCAGAGATATGTTTGGTTTGGTTGAGATATATTAACTTTGATTTGGCTGCTAATAGCGAGTTCAGCAAAGGTTTTTTCACGTTCAACATCTAAAATTTAAAAAAAATCTTTAAAACTTCCTCACCGTAACGTACCGGGTTCAATTTAAACCATCCCTGCATCACTCAAACACACACACACACACACACACACACCAAATTTCATCAAAATCGGTCCAGCGGCGTAGGAGGAGGTCTGTCATATACACAAGCACGATATTTTATTATTTAACTTATTTTTATTATTTACCCGGAGGTATTTAACGGTAAATATTACACGTTAATATTAAAATAAAGTTTATGTAACTTCTCTGAATTTAAGGAAAGCTCTTAACCAACGAAAAATTTATTGTTATTGGTTGAATACTTCTTAACTATTTTAATCATGTGAATAAACAGCGTTCTAACAAATTTCCAATTACTTTTAAATTTGACTAAATTAAACCTAACAATACAACTTTCTTTATTGTCCTAATTTCCCGGTGTGAGGCAGAGAGCTTCTGCAGTGCGCCACCATCTTGGTCTGTCCTGGGCTTCGCTTTTATTTTCAGCCATGTCCACCCGGAGGCACTCATGTCCGCCTCCACTGATTGCCACCACGCTTGCTTAGGCCGAACACATTTTCTTGGTCGTCGTTGGATCCACTCCGAGGCTTGCGTTGGAATGTTATTGGGATCGAAGGGTCGAAGTTTTGCGACGGCGGCCTTAGCTTTGGCAATCCTTGATACGATGTCCTCATCGGTTCCACCAGAGTCTGACGCGACACTACCGAGGTAAGTAGACTGCTGCACTCGCTCGATATTTACGCCGCCTAGTGACAGTGTCAACAAGTTACTTCCCTTCGTACGCATTTCCTGAGTTTGTTGAGTTGTAATTTGAGATAGAGAGCAAAAATTTATACTTTGAAAAATGCTTTTTCATGTAAAATTACAACGACAATATAGCAAAACCCTCACGTACCTTTGCTGACATTTATAGTTTGTACGGGAACTGAAGCAGCTGGTGTATTTTTTATTTTGCTTTTGACCAGCAAGAAAAATAGTATCCCAAAAATATTAAACACTTAGCTTAATTATTAAGCTAAGTGTTTTAACAACACGGAGTTTTTACGTGCTAGCTCCACCACGAAGAATTTGAATATCAGTAATATAAGAATATCTTTAAGTGACAATATTTTTATCGGATTCAACAGTGGTAGAGGCCTAAAACAACAACATGTGTTGCACGAACGGACCTGCTCGACCGGTGAAATATCACTCACAGAAGACAGGCGTGAAGTAGAAGTATTCTGCGTTTAGTCTGACGAGTGAGTTGCTGAAGGCCAAATTCTAATGCTCTTCCCAATAGCATCAATTAAAATCTAATAAAGAAATGATAATAAGGGGAGACTGACGGTAGGGGATAAATAGGAAACTCCTCCTCCTCATCCTGTCACCGCTACGGAGCTCTATAAATATTAAAAGTAAACGAAAAACAAAGACAGTCACAAGGACTGCCGACAGAAGTAAAAACTAAAAACAGGCACGTCAATAGTTTAAAAATTTCGTTTTTAACTTACTTCATCATCACACATGAGTCCTCACATCGTGATAAACAAATATTAGTTGTTCAAATCGTCCAGTTCCTGATGTTAGGTTTAATAAAACGATATATAAATTTCATTAACCCCAGGAGAGACATAAGGCAAGTTTATAGCATAACCGAAAGGTTTAGCGTAATCCGCATGTGTCCCACTCATACTGAATTATTATTGTGTATGAAAGTTTAATAAAGTGTATACTACGAAGACGTACTTAAGCTTCTGTATATCAGATTTCTTTAATCCTACTTATATGCTCCGCCGCTCGCTTCTGTAACATTAATTAAGACAAGTATTAACATAAGTTTATGGCTTCTGCTTTGTAATCTATTCCGAATATTTCAAAACTAATATTATAACTACACTATTTAAAGAGATTGTCTTGACATACCTTATTCAATTGCTTTTAAATGCTAACATTTACATACATGTATTAATGCACATTATACGACAACGGCCTTAACTACAGAACCAACCTCTTTTCAACAACATACGGAGAGATTAAAGAAGAAGTTTGAGGTGAATAAATCATCGCGCTTACGGCCACCTCGCTTAGCAATTTTTATCATATTGCAAATAGCCTACAGGTAACCTTCTTTAATATTGGGCCTGTTAAATGCAAAAACAGTAGGTTATAGATTAGCCGATTCAAACCATCAATTTCGCACTATTAAATAATGTACATTAAGTCCAGATTTGTCTAAGTTAGGTGAAATATAACGATCTGTGTATAAGATGACAATATAGGTTCATAAGATATTACTGTATAAAAAATATGCCTATGTATGCTTTGCCACCATTGTAAATGTTAATACAATTATGTCAAGGTATTGTAAAAAGAAATCTCTCTACATATTAAATACACTATGTATATTTATACAAAAACCGACGTATTTGTTAAAAGCTGCAGACCGATGATATCTTTGCAGATAAAGTCTTGTTATACGTCTAAACATTATCTACGTCTAAATCTTTTTGTCCAAACCAACTAAGAAAAATTCTTCGGGTACAATCACCACAGTAAACTGAAAATCCTCGGTTTCCAACAATAAAAGAAAGTTATAAATTCTTGTCACTTACAGGAGTAGATACAGAGGTTATAACAAAAAATCCCTTTAGACAATTTTCCATTATCTAGGCGTCCATTGTTGAGGCCGGTGGTCAACGTTTTACGGCTGCGAGCGGTGTCCTCGTAACTTCTTATTAAACCGTCGGGGACGTCTTGCTTCTAATTGATTTAGAGACCCCCATGACAGTTTTTTCTTTGTACACTTTGTTCTGTTTTCGTGTCGTATTGTATTAAGTTTAGGAAAATAATTTGAAAATAATCAAAAGTTTAGTAAGGAAATAATTTTATAGGTAAAAAAGCACTCATGTCCGTGACACACGGGCTTAGGCAGAGATCATGGATTTTTATTTTGACACAGTTATGAAGGAAACAGATGAATGTGAGATATGAGAGTAGGCTTTAGGAAAGCAATAGGTTGCACGGATCAGATTTTTTCTTTACGTATGATTACAGAAAAGTTTCAGGCTGTAAACCCAAAAAAAAAATCCACCTTCGTAGATATAGAGAAGGCCCATGATAAAATTAAAAGAGACGACCTGTGGTCAACCTTCGTTGAGTTTGGATTGATCAAGCATACAAGTCTCTTAAAGATTCTACTGGTTGTGTTAGGATTAACGGGGCATACTCAGACTTGAAGGCTGTGTAGCATCCCCGTGTCTGTTCAATCTCTTTATGGATGATTGTTTGAAAGCCTTTAAAGACAATGATTGTGGATTGAAGATGGGTGAGTTAGTTGAAAAATGTATCATGTATGCCAATAATCAGGTCGTGATTGAGTCATATGCCGATGTCATAAGCCGATGCGTATATTAGAGGTAGGTACGGTAGAGGCATGAAAATGAATGTAGGCAAAACGAAAGTAATGGTATTTAAAAGAAAACAAACTAAGACAGTAATTAATATAAATTTTAACAGCAAAGAAGTGGAACAGGTGGAATAGTTTGTGTATTAATAGTTTGTATGTTTAGGAGAGATGGTAGATATGGTAAAAAAATGATTGGTATTATCGGTACAGTTGTGAGGTGAGTCACAGTGTGTCTATGAAGCCTCGTCTGGCATTACATAATGCTGTACTAGTCCCCTCTTTCATTAATGGAAGTGAGAGCTGGTTTTGGCCGAAAAAGAATGTTAGTAGATTTAATGCCGAAAGGAAAAGTATGGCTTAAAAATGGATGTTGAAACTAGAATAGAGAAAGATGATTTGTTTCGGTAGATTGGGCATGTTGAAAATATGAATGAAGAAGGAATAACGAAATAAATTTATGTTGCACTAGTGAGTGGCAATATTGGTAACTCCCTTAAACCAGGTACCCTTAGGAGATTTTAAATCAATCAGATTAGTGGCTTACTAAAAAAGGGTGATATAAGGAGTACCCATAACCGAAGAGCATGTATGCGTAGATATACGGATGTACAAGAAGCGAAAAAGATATGGCATGTGTAAAATCCATGATCTCTGCCTTCCTTCTGGGTTACGGGCGTGAGCGCGTAGTCATTTATTTTTATCACGGATTTCTTCTTTCTAACATTTTTCCCATGCTCTCATTCTCATCATGTTATTTGAACAATCATATTTTCAAATTACGTGCAAAATTTAAAAAAAATATATCATTAAAGAATAAAAAACCGGACTGGTTTTTAGGTATTTTTGATGACTGTAGCTTGGTAACAAACAAGATAAACGAAGTTGGGTATAAATATAAGCACACAGCAATATTGCACAATAAAATTCGATAAAGCAGTGACTTATTTATAATCCAGTCAGGAATTTCTATAATAATATGTAAACTGGTGCTTGATCACAATTCCACACGATGTTAAACGGCGCTATGATCTGATAAGACACTTTCTCCACCGATTGAATTTCCATAGTGCTTAGGGTTAGTCCGTCCAGGGAAATACCACGATGTCAAGGTATACCAGTGTTCAGTTACACTTCTGCGTTTTATTTGATAAGGAAGATACCTTCTTCTGTCTTTTTCCTTTTTCTGATTGCTGTATATTGATTAATATTAAGATTTTTAATATTGTATGTTAATATTATACAAAAATCTAAGAAAAAAAATCAAAATTTGTTACGTATTAACAAGGGGGCTTCTAAAAGCGGTGTTGTGCATTATCAAATCGCTGATTTATTGACAAAGACTGGACGATGCGACCAATGAGAGAATAGTTCGAAATGTGATGTAAATGTTATGTTGAATGTCTACCGCATGCTGCCTTCTCACCAGAATTCGATTGTTCCAAAATCAACAAGAGTAAACACGGATTTATTGAGACACAGAAAAGATACTGGTGGGATCCCATTAAGACGGAAGAGGACGCTCGTTCTAAGGGAATGAAAATTAGCACGGGATTATTATCACAGAAGATGAATGCCGACCTGCTAATGAAGAACCTGACGAGAAGGGATGCGCCCGATCAATAATAATCCTCGCGACATTTGACTATCTTGGCGACGGAATTGTCTTTGATCACACTGATAAAACCAGACATATGTAGGTACAACCAATTATTCCCAAGGAGGGTTGGCGTCAGGCAGGCGGTCGGCCGCAAAAACTATAGCCAAAACCTAAACTGTATGGACTACAATCATACTGTGCCGACCTCACAAGAGTGGAAAAAGGGCAAGGAGATGATGATGATGATTGTCGCTCATTCAAGGAAGATTATGGAAATATAAGGTTTGTAACCCTATATTATGTCATGTACATATTTATCCTTATAAGTAAAATGATGCGATAAAGAGTTAACTCAAAAAAAATCAGTCAGGCTTAACAAGGGGCATTTAAACTCAAAGGAAGCAGATAACGACGGAAGAAAAATGAATGATTACAGCAAAAAGGGCCATCAAAACGAATGATAAACGAGCTTAATCCGAGTCCCATCCCTGTTTTATTACCATCGGACGATTGTAAAAACGTATTAGTGGGCGGCACCGCCCACACCGGCCGCCGCTCGGCTGCGAGACGATCTATGACACTTTAGTTGGTCTTTTTATACCCGCACCGGACGTTTGTGCCTAATTTATTGCACCGTTATTGGTGCTGTAAAACTATATCGATTGTTAAAGGGCAAATATTTAAAAAAAAAATGGGCATAATACCAAGGTATGGCAATAAAGTCATATAAATATTCAATTTCATCAAACCTATTTTTGTCTTGTTTTTCATTACAGCAGTTCAGTTCCAAGTTTGAAGTTGCCGAATCATTTTCTCAAATATTACATGGGTGAATTGTTATGTAAAAATTACCCGGGTAAAAGAAAACATTGCTGAAATAAAACCCCAACGCTGCAGGAAGTCTGTAGTCTGTGACACAGTATAAATATAATAGATAATTATAAATATTATAGAAAATATTATCCATATTTTATACTTTACATATGTATTTATACTGTATACATTCTGCATAGATGGCACTAAAGACAAGCGCCAGCACTTCGCCAGCAACTTAACATTATGACGTCAGACCCCGTAATCCTCCTCGTGACCATATTTTAGCGCTATAAAGTACTCGAAACGTCGGGAACAAAATTATTTAATAGACGAGATAAAATTCTTTAAATTCGTTTTTTTTTCAATGTGTAGTATTCAGGTCAATATAAAAAAATCATTATGTTTTGTACTACTCTCGTATAATTAAAACCTTAAAAATTATTGTCTCGTATAAACCTAATATCTCATTTAATCAAAACTTGCGGCAAAACAATTAGTTACAGCGATAATAAAGTTAATTAACAGGAAGAGTAATTACTTCGTAATCATCTCCAGGGCTTCCTCTATTCTCACTAAATGTAATTATTATATAACTTAATGCACGTTCAACGAAAACGTATCTAATAATCATGTTAGCTTTCATATTTGGCGCGGTAGATAAGAAAAATCATTATACGTTGTAAATACAGTTGGAGAGAACTAATCAAGGAAACCATTCATAGCGAACTTTAGCAAACACTATTCCTTATTATATTATTATTATCTCTTTTAATATATGTGTACAATATAATACATAATAAGGTAAAAAATAAAGTAAGTCGTTATGGGACTTTCTAGACCTGTGAAACACCGAAATTATTTTGTTGATGTTTGCATAAAAAATATTTTATGAAAGGGAATAAATATAGCATAAAAATTGTTAATTATTTAATTTAAACAAAATCATACGATCGTGCGTGTCGACGCATTTGCACCAAAAGTTTGTATTCCCCGCATTGGATAGCTCACCTCAAAAATAAGCTCAAGATGAATGTGATAACTAGGTGTAAAATAATTTTAGTTGTTTGAATACACTATCGAACGACGTCATATATGAATGAGACAATTTATTTGTTATACTACTCTATATTAATTCTTACATAAGAGGATCCAAAAATAATCGTTACATGGGCGGAATTCTATTAAACAAATATTCTTCATTACGTTTGGGCGATATTTAAATTGTCGTAAGCCGAAGAGCATTGCGAAGATGCGTAAAAAGTGGTAGATAAGCGGTCATGGCCTTGTCAATAAGAGAAATTAAAAGAAGGGCATTTTAAGTATTTTGCATTTAAATTGCATTAAAATATATATATATCCACTCTCAGTTAATATGCCTGATACGAGTAACAAGCGTAGCGTGATTCAGTGGAAATTATTCTGCGTTTTCATTTTAATCACAAATTACATGAGCAACAATTCATAAAAGAGGTCGTGAAGAATCCGTCGGGCTTAGGTATCTTAAGAAAGAGCTCATTAAGCCGACTAGGGTTCCTCGGGAGGCCCTTATTACGGGGAAACGGGAGGGAGCATGAGTACTCTAACGACCTATTCTCCGACTACACCGTCGGGTAAGGGACCAGACGGCCCTCGCGTTTGTCTGACGTTGCGATGCAAAAAATGTGCCGAAACCGAAACTCATAAATCACGCCTGTCTTGAAAATATTTTAATGTATATTTGAATATTTACTTTTTACAGGTCTCTGTATATTGTCTAAATCTTATGAGAGGTTTCAATGATCGACGCGATTTTTTTTATCTTTATCATAACACTTTGTTGTTTCATGTATTATTCAATCCTATTATGCTACTATATTTGTATACTTTTTTTTTAAAAGGCGAATTGTTGAATTTAATTTTATAAGATTGAATATTGCGCCTTAATCTTTGATTACTTTATTAAATTATTCTTTGATAATTTGTGTTAAATTATGGCAACTCCCTCTCTCTCTCTGCTCTCTGACATGCTCTCAGAATGTACTCCTTCTGGATATTTTAACATTAAACAAAGTTAATTTAAAAGTTGCACTTCATTTTTAAATAATAATCCAACCGGAATATTACCCTAAAATTAACTATTATCTCATTGTATCTTAAGTAAGAACTTCTTTTGTATGAAGGATTCAGGTTTATACTTTTAGTACTTAAATTATGGATGATAAACAACGGGTCGGTTATCATTCAGGTCAATTACCATGATTACCATTTCTGATACGTTTGTATAGCCTTAGTCCTTTAAACTACTTGAAAAACAACCTTCTTATCGCTTCAGCGGGCACTTTAATTCATCAACCTTCAAATATTACGTTAATCAAATCAGTCGAGCTATCATTATCAAAATCTAAAGTATTTACATCCATAGAACGATTCATTCGATGAATACGTATCAATAAGATACCCTTCACTAAAAATGATTCACGAGATACATTCTGTATTAATAAAGAGCCTTGACCATTTAAATCCTGATAATAACCCGGTAGTAAAAAAAACTCGTGGTTAGGTTTGCAGCGTATCGACCCATTAACGTAAAATGAACCCGTATATGAATCTGTACACTTCACTCTTACACCACAGGTTTCCATTGGATTTAAAGAAATAATTAAATTCAGAGTAAGAAAAAAAAATGTTGGAATATTTCTCTAAAAAATAAGATTTTCACTTGCTTTGGTGATAACTACCTACTAAAAGCATAATATATGCTTTTCGATAAAACTATAACAAGATACTTTATAACATCATCATGTACTACAAAGACTTCGACCTGCCTTCGATGTCTTTTATTTTAATGTTATCATAAACTACGCCTAATGGGACTACAGCACTATTACCTATACCTCGCATAACTGGCAGATCCTCACTGGTATTCCATGAAATTCCCTAACTTTGAGCAACACTGCAGCGTGATATATGATGGCTACCAAGATCAATATACCCGGTCAAGGAATACCCATTATGTTGTAAGAGTAACCTATACTTACAATTACCAATCAAACCGTAATACGTCCTTTTCTCGTCTTATCCGATTTATGTTCATCGTTTGAAGGTAGTCCCTACAACAATTCATAGTTGTTGCTCTAATTTATTGCACATAGAACATTTTAATATTTTCTTATTTGCATTTGAAGCTAAAATGACCTGGTTCATTACAGTTATAACATACTGCGGCGCCATTCGATTGAATTTTAGTCTTTGAATCGTTACTGGTATTTTTATTTGTATAAATACTATTGTTCGAGAATGTACGATTCAATATTTGTTGATTTCATTCTCTCAACATCTTGTGGCTGTTTTTTTTGATAGATTGAAAATACTCAAGAACTTGTTCGGGCTCTTGACGTTTCGAAACTTTCGCGCCTAATCTTAACCACGTATCTTCAATACCGTAAAGCAAGCAATCAAAAGCTCGTTTACCTAAAATTTCACATCTATTTAATAAGTTATTTTTTTCGTAATAATAAAGTAGTACTGAATCGTTAAAAATTTACTCGCTTAGACAACATTTCTGTCAACAATTCCGCGGAGTCATCAATACTAGGAAAAGATTCCATAAGTTTGTGTAAGTTAATCATTGGATCAAACTCTGGTATTACATTCCCGAGCATAGGAAATTTGTTGCGTACAGGACGACTATTCACTAGTGGCTTCAACAATTCAGACAATAGCTTTGAGGTAACACAATTAATATTAGAATGGCATACCTGTTTCCCCTGCGAACGGAACCGCGAGGTCTCGCCATCACTCGAATTACCCGTTGAATTGTACCTCTATCTGTCCCGATGCTCTCGGTAACGGCTGCCCCGAAGCTCACGGCGGCGATTGCCTCGATGCTCGCGGAGGCGGCTGCCCCGATACTTGCGGCGCCGGCTGCCTTGATGCTCGGTAAGACGGCTGCCCCGACGCTCAAGTGGACGGCTGCTTCGATGCTCGCGGATGCGGCTACCCCGACGCTCGAGGGAACGACTAGGTGGTTGATTTGACTGCGAACACTCTCTTCCGAAGAATCGCGATAGTTGGCAGTTCGTCTTTTGTGATTTTCCACTCTTGAAACATGAGTATTGCTGCGACGTTTTCTTATCTCTGACTGTGACTCGCTAGTTATTGTATTAATAGGTGATGTAGCCGTCTGCTACATTATCAGTTATTTCGTATTTCTCTTATAAGATAAAAATATTTCACTATGGCGGGTAAACACAAATATCTTGTAGCGGATTTTTAGAAAATATCTAGTAGGCTAAGTCCATACCACTTCTGAGTTGAAGGATTCAGGTCTTCAATACAGAAAAACTGCAAGATTTTATAAATAATAACAGATTTATTACTGATTTACACAACTCTTAGTAACAACTTTTATGAATGTTTTTATCCAACACTTCGGACTCGACTCCGTCTTACCGCCGACACAGTGTTGTCCTTTTACAATTTAAACGTATTGATATTTAATATCGGTTATAATATTAAATATCCATGTATGTGTATTTTCATAAAAATATATGAATAGAAAATAGTAGACCTAAATTAATACAATCACTTCATCTATACATCAATAATTTGCAGGGGGGTGAAAACTAGTTTAATAAACTAAAACTTACAGCGGCCATATATTAAACAATGCTTACACATATGCATTCATACCTATTCAATGTATGTACACGCAAAAATAGTATTATTACAGTGTTATAACTCCCGTGAGCGAATTGTTTAAAATAATGAGGTGTAAAGCACGATTACGCTAACAAACTGAACGGCTTATGTTAAAACTTGTTCAAAAACAAACGAGATTCGTTGTAAAAACAGCCTACATTAACCGCTATACATTTGACATCCACAAAAAAACGTAGTGGAATCTTTTTGAAATACAGTTACATATATTTATATTATTACGACAAAAGATTTGTAACAACAACTAAACTGATTAAATAATTATTTTATTATTATAAAGCTATATTTAGATGGAGCATAAGCTCTATTTTATTTAAATTCTCGAAAAAATTAATTGATCTTGATCGCCACAACGACTGACAGTTGAAAAAAGAGAAGAAATTAATCTTTAAAGATTTATTTCCAAAATAATTCAAAAATATCAATCAATAATACGGCCATCATTTCGAAAATTTATAATTAGTGTTTGTGCATAATAAAATTGTTTATACGCCAAAGAACTGGCTGGTTTTGATGCAAAGAACTGGCCGAATAGTATTGAAAAAAAATATCTGACAGATCTACCGCCTCCGCGCTAAAGTAAATTTCGTTTTCGTCCATTTTATAATTGTATAGAATATCTTATTTTTTTAATATTGAAATAAGAAATCCATTATTTTTTTTGGATTTCGCAAAGAAAATTATGTCCACGTAATTTTCTTTTCAAGAATCAATGTGGGGACGTCTTACAAGAGGATTTAATTTTCTACGAAGTCGACGTTTGCACATTTTGGATTTAGTGGTAAGTGTAACAATAAATATAGAAATAATAAGTAGTAATATATAAATTATAAAGCAATTAAAGTAATGTCTACAATATATTTGTAGCATACGTGTTATTTGTGTTAATTAGTGTTTTGTTTTTTCCTTAGTTTGACAAGCGTCCGCCATACTTTTTATTAGTGGAATTAATAAAATCCAATGAAACTATATTCAAATTAAGATATAATTGGAATATAGTTTCATTGGATTTTATAATTTGCATCAAATGATGTTTTTGTTAATACGGTATATATGTGTTAACATGGGTTCGGCACAATTGAGAACGATTTATAATTTATGAGCAAATATTACAGTATGATTTATTGAAATATAAATTTCAAAGGAGTTGCTCTGTAATTTCAATTTCTTCACATTTTTTACGTGTCTTTTTATTTCACTCGCTTAGTTTTGTTTGCTTTCGTAATTCCAGTGAGGAGTCACTTCAGACGTGCGTATGCTGCTTGGCCGACCTGTTGCTGTCACCTGGACATGACTCAGATTCGGAAGTGTGTCCGGTTCGAGGTATTTATACATCAGTTATAGATTTTGACAGATATTTTTGTAGAATAATCATGGTAATGTCCAACAAGGAGGCAAGGAAAATAGAAGATTTTTAATATACCTAAGCGTAGTTCTATGACGGATACGCTTATAATTATAATGTAAGGCAATGAAGAAATTTAATGAATTTTATCTAAACGTAGGCGAAACGATAAAATTACGCGTAATAAAATATTGTTCTCGGAAGCCTTAAAGAAAATATTATGTAATGAAGATAAATACTTGAGATTTTAATGAGATTGTTTTAAATATTAAAATGAGCGTTATTAACTCGCTATACTTGAAAAAAACTTTAAAAGTAATCTTTTTGTACTCCTTAGACAATTTGTAATTACCAACTATATATTATAATTAACTAAAAAAAAGTTACAAAATATTATACTTTTAACTAATCATTTTTATTCGAACTCAGTTATAAGAATAACTTGCGTATTTAATTTATTATCTGTTTATCATGACGCGATATGCTTTCATCGTCTTATCCAATTGAGGTAAGTAGATATAACCATTACTATAAGTTAAAAACTTTTGTCTGTAATCATTATCATTTACGAGATCGAAAAATGTTATGACATTTTAATCATATGCATTAGAAAATAAGACTATACTTACGCTATCATAAACTCATTTTCAAAAAGTTTCTATAAACTCGTACTCTTAAGACGCGAGCTCAATCCGCTAGTCGACTCTTAGCCGTTTAATAATTATTTTACTATTAATCGTTTTTTTTATTAAAAATCTTTTTAAAAGTAAACGGTGACTCAACTTCATTTATGTCCCCTTACAATGAAGCTTTCATTCACCCGTCAACGCGGAAGTCAGGGGCCGCAAGAAATAATTCACATACAACCATGTCACGAAGTAACCGGGCAATATTTCGGAAATGTGAACAAAATTTGCCGGGCCACAGCGGGAAGGGCGGGACGGCAGGGGGCGGACCCAAATGTTTTATGATCCGGGCAACACGCAGTTACGTGTCTGAACGCTTGTGGCATGTGGACAGAACTGCGCGAAATGATTTAGGTTTTTCATTTCACTACAGTTTATTTTACATTGCATTCCGTTTCAGTTGACTAACGTAAAATGAATCTTCCCAAAAACAAAAATTATACCGCAGTGTTTATTGCTACGAATATACCTTTACAGTAATGATTTCACCATCGTAAAAATGGTTTCTTTCAGGCACTCTTGTTTTATCTTGCACCTACAGAAACCATTCGTTTCTTATAAGTTTATTAACGTACACCTCACCTTACGTTGTCTGTAAGATTCCCTAAAGTATTTTCCGCGTCAAAGAATTTCGACTCGATGCCCTATTAAAAGTAAGCTTGCCTTCTTGCAACAAAAGGAGCTGCTGAGAAGCCATGGGAAAAATTATTTAGATATGTTTTATATCTTATAGTCGGCGTCGTCATCATTTCAGTCAATAGTCCACTATTGGACGTAGGCCTTTGAACCCCTACCCCCAGGACAAATATCTGTACCCTCCCGTCCTCATCCAGATCAAAAGTGAATTTTACAGGAAGCCTACCGTATCGACTTAAACTTAACCTATAGAAGTAAAAAATTAAGAATAATATATATAAAAAAAAACAAATTGTAGACTCTACTTTTACAGTAATAGTGTTATTATCAAATACTTAACTAATGGTGTTTAAAGCCGCCTCGGCTGAGTATCACGGCCAATACAAGAGGTATTTAGACTTCTCTTTTTATTTTCCTTAGCTACTTCCTTCTGTTTCATAAATTAAAAACGCAACTGCTAAATGTGATCGTTGGAGATATTTATTGGTCACGTAACGTCCGATGAATCGGTAATTCATAATTACCACGCCGTTCCCTCCTTATATAAAGAAAACTGTTTTATTAAAGCGAGGTCAGGTTTAACATTACTGCAATATCGAGGTTTACAATAATCGTATAGTCGGCAAACGATTCCTTCTCGTGCCTGTAAGCAGTTAGACGGTGATGCTACATGCATGAATTGACCACGTCGGGCGGATTGCGGGCCGGGGATATACCTTACCTAAATACTGCGGCATGAGATAAGTAACTGTGCAATTACATTGCGGCACTGTGCAAAATACTTAACGGTTGATGTTTTAATTACATGTTTTTTTTAAACTATTAATAAAATTAACTTCGGTGGTTCGGGCATGTTGAAAGAATGAATGAATTACGAAACAAATTTATGTTGCACAAGTGAGTGGCAGTGTTGGTAGGAGACATCCAAGGAGAACTCATATATCAGAAATCAGATTAGTGAGATACTAAAGAAATGCGATATCAGGAGTACCCAGAGCCGACTAACATGTATGGTATACTAACATGGATTCATACATCTACAATCCAGAAGAAGGTAGACAGATGTCCCAGGATTGCGCCAAATTGAAATCCATAACCTCATATATTTATTCAAATTTATCACTTGTTGCGCCGAAAGGTTAACATATATAATATGAAAAGTTTTAAAATAATATTCAATTAACTTTTTGTAAGCGCTAATAGCCTAATCGTTAAAGGCCTGCAAAACATGCACAAAACGATCGTGGGTTCGAATCCGCCTTTGAATATTGTCGTGAACCATTTCCAACCAAGTTTAAGCTTGGCTTGAAAAGGTTAAAAGAAATATTAATAAATTATTTCGATAATCTACTAATATTTCATATGCATGCCCGAGGAGGATTGGCGTCAAGCAGGCTGCCAGCCATAAAAAAAAAACTATAGCCAAAACCCATTACAATATGGAAAACGGTCGCACTGTGATGACTCAATATAAAAAAGTAGGAAAAGTCAGGGAGAAGGCATTCAATTAAATTTCTAACTTTTTAAGGCTCGTTGAATGAGCCAAATTGAATTTACAAAAACATTTACATTGTCCTAATTGTTATCGCGTTTCTTATGAACGAAACCAGTGGTTTAATTATTTATAATATTATATCGCAAACATTATCCACGTTCCTTAAATCATCGGCCCTATTATCGGGCCCATAAATAACGGCGCCGAGTATTATCTGCAAACATAATCTCTGATGCTCCCAGCATTATTTCCGTCCGCGGTTAAGTACTTACAGAACATTTGTTCTATACCTTTTTATTACAATTAAACGCTACAAGTTATAAAAGGTTAAGTAATTATTTCTGTTAAGCTTTGTGTTTTTTTACTAAATTTATTACACGCGATGGATGAACTGTGCAAATATTTCATACAGTCGAGTAGTTTCTAAATACCTTAATTCATTCTTGTTGTATTTTTTACTTCTTTAAATTTAGAAAAAAATAAATTTGAATACAATCCCACCTGATGAGTAGTGGTGATTTGATCTAAAAATGGTAAACGCTAGTTTAGCATTAAGCCACATTCTTCTTTTCAAGGTACCCACGTCATAGTGGGACGGAAAACCTGACGAAATGAAAAAATGAAAGGATATGTTAGTTGAATATTAACCATTACAGTTAAAGCTATGTAAAATAACTAGTTTATAGACAGTAATATAACCTAGCATAGAGCTTGATGCTGTAATGGCCCTGATTCCTAAGTTAGATTTTAACAACGAACGAGATGTAATTCAAACTTACATGTTAAAATAATACACATTTATACTGATACCAATTTAAAAAACATATTTAATATTGTTGAAATTACGTATGGACATATAAAATGTAATACAATATCTAAACCCGCCCCGGCTTCGCACGGGTAGTTTCTCCATTATTCTCCAAACTTTTATCCCCTAGTTTACACCTATAGAAGATGAATTTAGAATAAGTAAGCGAGCACTAAAATCCTTTTTAGTACTTGCTTACTTAGAAACATAAATTTCAAGTCTCTAGGCCCAGTACTTTGGACTATGTGTTGATATATAAGTTGGTCAGTTTCTTTTTAACCGACTTCAAAAAGGAGGAGGTTATCAATTCGTCTGTATGTTTTTTATGTATGTTACCTCAGAACTCCGCTCCGGGTGAACCGATTTCAATGATTCTTATTTTGTTCGAGAGCTAATGCTTTTCCATTGGTCCCATTTTTTAGTCAAGATGCGACCGGTAGTTTTTGAGTTATTTTTAATAATGCCTAATATGACAAAGTTGAGGGACTTACATTAAAATGATGTATCAAATGATTGTAGCTCTTTACATAAGCTAAATAAAAGTCTGCGATGACATATATCTATCTTCTATGGTTGTCTCACAATAACCATTTTTTTCTTAGGAAACATTAATTAAAACGCACTCGATACTTACTACGCGATAATTCGTGTTCGGTATGAATCCTTATCCATTTAAATATGTTAATTATCAAGAGAATGTAAGAAATGTAGATTATAATTGTTCTTTGAACTATATCATTCTGACCAATTGTTTAGAAGATATCAAAAGACTAAACTGCAAAGTAAGTAAAAATGTCGCGCAAGTAATTTCAAAGGCCACGTGTGCACAGTGGGCGGCCGGGCTTAGCGATGTGTTTATTACTATGTACTTTTGTACATTATCTTTCTTTGATTGAAAGTTGGTTATCATGTAATCCCATATAAATTAGATTCACTAAAATCGAGAAAAACACTTTTAAAACAAAAACAAAACCGACTTCAAAAAACTATATTCAAAAACAACAAATACACTTAAAAGTTTAAAATAATTTTCAGCTGTGTTTGGTAGCGATCGGATCAACATATGTAGTGGTACCCAGGCGAAGCCGGGGCGGGTCACTAGTATAGTAAAAAGTTCATTTGTAAAATGTATTCTTAAGGCATTCTCGTATATTGGTATTTCTTTAGCTGACGCTGACACCGACTCCAAAAATAAATATGATTAAGAATTGAATCTTACATTTAATTGCGTAAAATTATTTTATACTTTTAAGTGCACTTGTTGTTTTTAAATATAGTTTTATTGAAGTCGGTTTTGTTTTTGTTAATTTTTTTTTAAATACATATTATTGTACGCACAAAGAGTGAAATATTTTTAAATTGACACTGAAAACATTTTTTTCTGCCTTGACCGTATTAAGTTATTTAAGATTAGAAGCTATCGGTAGCTGAGTGTGTGTCTTTTATTTCATAAACTGTTTTTGTACTTTTTACATAATTATTTGTAATGAAAATATGTCTGATTGTACAGATTTTATTGAGATCGTGGATTATGTTAGAATCTAGGAGATAAAGGGACGATGGTCACACTTTATATGAAACACCGAGGCACAAGGAGTATGCACAATCGATATATTAATTTGAATTTTGAATTTGAGACAATGCACCGCTCTAAATCTGTAGTTAACTAAGGAATCATTAAATTTTGTCTCTGCGATGTTCAGTTCATTACCTGATTTAATGGAAATTACTTAAATACTATTTAAGACTAATTTAATGAACATGTCTGAGTGCGGCAGTAAGTCTTTCGCATTTTAAGTTGTACCTTTGTATTGTTCTTTCATATCGCGTCGGTGAAAAAATAAGAGCTATATAACCCTTGAATATATTTGATATTGTCATAAATATCAGTTAAAAGTCACCAGAATAAAAGCTACAAACGAAAAATAACAATGGAACACAGTTCAGAGGATATTCACGAAATTCGTTTGACAGGCGTCGGCGTCGGCAGTCCCTGTTCCCAAGAAGATAACCGGGATAACGCCCGCGCTCTGTTCTCATTTGTAACCCGGCATTAATGGAACTTTTTACACCATTTTTCTTTTTGTTACGTTTCACAACGCCCGATTCTTTTAAATACTTGCAGCTTGAAATTGTTTCAAACTCTAATTATTTTATTTAACTTACCAAAAATATTTTATATGACGATGTTATTTTTTATATTTTTCGAAATTACTTCTGCTCATTGCCTAGTAAACCTAACTCTAATGTATGGATAATGTATGGATGTAAAAAAAGCGAGAGTCTCTGCCTACTCATAGACGTTACTGGCATCAGAGGTAAGAAAATTAGACATAATGATACTTGATTAAAAACAGTTAACATTTATATTATCAGAAAACAAATTTAAATTATGTAAGATGTGAAAAGGCGTCTTTTTATTCGACGTTCTCGTATGCGCTATAAAAAGTCGTTCAGAATTTTTATCGGCGCTGAATGATGCACGTTTAGACTCTCGTACAAGTCCAATAAAAGCGAATGAGAGAATCATAAAAAGGGTTGAATTTATTGATTCGCGTTGACGATGAATATGAAACTTTTTAAACCCTCTGCGACGCGCCAAGCCACTTACTACGCCTCATACGGGGGTAAATAATTTGCACAATATTATTATTCATCGGTATGCTGTTATGAAAGTTGTGTTTTGTTACGGGCGTTATAGTCATAACCACAAATTAATTCTGATGTATCGACACCATAGCAAAATGTTGTAATAATTTAAACTCAATAGAATAATTAATTTTGTTACCACACTGGTTTATTCTAACATAACTAATTATGTTTTGACACCTATTTACTACGTCATTTTCAATTTACATTTTCATAAAATGGATCTATTTACTATTTAGACTGGCATACATATAATCCATCAAACGCATCAATTTGTCATATAGTTCCGATTATGATTGTAATACTAATGCTATACAAGAATTTTATTTACCATAATTTAATGAATCCTAAGATATAATATGACGTATATATTTTTATCAATTTAAATTTATTTTTTCTTTACCGAATACCAAATTATATTAAACCAGCCTTTCATATGTGTTTCATACTTCTCACAAATGTAAAGAGTAGAATGGAGAAATGTGTTATGATCGTGCCAAATGGTAATAATACCCTAATTTCAACACAGTCCTCTAGGTTTACTTTGGGGAATGTCTAGAATCAAATTCAAAATACTCTTAACATTGTGTTATATATTTGAATAGGAGGCTAAGCTAACT
Source organism: Papilio glaucus (assembly GCA_000931545.1). NCBI lineage: Eukaryota > Metazoa > Arthropoda > Insecta > Lepidoptera > Papilionidae > Papilio > Papilio glaucus. The sequence continues at coordinate 85,460 of JWHW01026794.1, forward strand.
ATAGTTTAATTAATTATGCCTTAAAGTTACAATTAAAATGTAACCAATTGAACCGCGAAAATCGAATGTTGTATCAACTTTAAGTATGCATATACATATAATACTTAATTTGCGTTTATAAATCCTGTATTCAATTCGGCGAGCATTGTGTCCTAACCTTCTGACGCCTAGCCCGATGGTGCTGACGTCATTAAAACTGAGTAATGAAACACCTGCGGTTTCCGTCGCGTCTGCACCAAGATGTTATTGGACTGGAATGGGTTCCAATACCTTTGAGTATAAGTTATGAAACATTTTGAATTGATATTTTTTACAATGTAACTGTACGTACTGCACGGGTATCATGGAAAGAAAACATATTCGAGAAATATTTCATGTAAATGTAATAGCGACTCATTGTAAAACATACTAATACTATAATACATTTTTATAGACTCATCTTCTTATGAGATTTATTCTTTAAACTTTTAGTTAATAGATTGTTATCGACTCATACGGTATGAAATGATAACTGACCTAAAATAAACGAACAAGCTTACAAGAAATTGGTACACAGTATTTTTGAAAGGCCGGTCTAAAAGAGCGTTTGTACTGTTAAAAACTATTCCTGGGGACTGTTTATTTTATTAAAGAGGTATACTCGATAATTCTTTATACCTATCTTAAAGCTTACATTTACCGTTTATACATTGTGATACTTCTACTTGATATAAATACATATAATGCTAAAGGAATTGATAAATACGATGCGATATCTTGGGACAATTGAAATTACTATATATTCTAGTCAACTTTTGGATTCTTCGATATATCCTCTTTATATACGTCACTTTTATGTTATAGATTTAAATTTTAACGAATTATAATCCGTAGCTATGCCAATTGTGAAATGAAACAGCTGCGTTGCCATACAGCCTATATGTGGGAAAAATGAAGAAGAAAAAAATAATCCACTCACCAGACGAAACGCAGAATAATACCCGTCTGCGATATCAGCGAGGTAATTTCTGATTTGTAAGGGCGGTGTACTTGCCGGCTCACTTGACTCGTTATTGGCTCTAACACTGTTCAGGTCGTAATTGTAAAATATATACAGGTCTGAAGAGTTTTTAAATAAACTAGATGTACCCGCATTGTAAGTCTGAATTGATAACAATTAAAAGATCTCATCGGCTCTTTGTAAATTGTTCATTTGTAACTTCTAAAAGATAAATTTTACAAGTTATGCACCTTCCAGGAAACAATAGCATCTACCGCAAGAGCGCTTTCCTCACGCCTCGCTTTTAC
>JWHW01026794.1:87613-102830 GCA_000931545.1 Papilio glaucus
GGTAACTACTCGGAGGGCTGTCGGCGTCGCATTGTGTTTCCGTATTAACGACGAACGCACAAAGGCCGCCTCTCATATATCAAACTAACGTCACTCCAATGTCTTCCTTCCTCACCGTTACAGTCCCGGGGACCGCAAGAAATAGTCTTTTTTATTGAACATTACGTATAGTGAAATTGTGGCGCGTGAAATTCATGCTGCCCATTACGACGTGTTAATAACGACTTGATATTTATACCTTTATAACAGCAGCACTAAATAAATGAATAACTAATTCAACGACTGACAAAACTCCATATTCTGACATTATCTGTTTAAGTTGTAAATTAAGCAACTATATTAAGGTGCCCAGTGTTTTTAAAGACAATTAACAGTGTTATATACGACTAAAACATTGACATTAAACTAATCTTACATATTTTATAGAGTATGTTATCGTATGTTTATTGTAAGTTAACTGTTTGTCAGTTAATTATTTTGAATTTATTTATTTCGTAGGATGTATTTTTATTGTTAGTTTTTTTTTTAATATTATACAAATGTCTAAGAAAAAGCTAAATTTGTCACCAGCGACCAGCCACAAAACGAACATTGTGACTTGATTCGTCAAAACTTGAGACCCGCTATTTAGAATCGTTGAAAATCATCCTTTAGACAGTCTTTAAACGTAAACAAATAAATGTGATTTTATTTTCAATTATTTTCGTAGCATTAGTAACTAAAATATACACAACATTAAATAATTTCAAAACTAAAATTACACAAGTTATTTATTTTCCAACAGGTTATGACAGTGAAAAATAACCAAAAGGATTTTCACCTTTATCAACTGGATGTAGACGTCACAATCAATATTATACAGGTTTCTAAAACATATTGAATTCACTTACAATTATTTTTTACTGTCTTCAATTCCCACTCTAGTCAAAATAAATAACAGGTTTATTTTAGTACTGCTAACCAATACATGTAACACTTAGCTACATATATTGGTTAGCAGTGACATCAGGATGGCGGGTGTACCTAATATTTTAAATATNNNNGCAATTATTCCCGAGGAGGGTTGGCGTCAGACAGGACAGGCTGGCTGTAAAAACTGTAGCCAGTATGAACTACAATCATACTGCGCCGACCCCACATGAGTGGGAAAAGTGCAGGGAGAGGATCATGATGATTATTTAATGTTTACGTTTCCGAAGTTACGAGTACTTTACAGCATCATTTCTTTCAACAATTATTTTTGAGGTCATACTGTGACCTCTCTCTTGAGGTCTTGCGGTTTTATCCGTAAAATTAGTTTAGTTTCAATGTATAAAATTCTCGTAAATATAGAAAAACACTACAACTAAAACGTAAATTAAATCATAAGAAAGAAATGCGGTATAGCGGCCAGGACGACGGCGGCGGGGCCGTGGGTGCTAAGAATCCCCGGAAGAGATCCGACTACCTCACCCTACAGATGGCGATAATCTTTGTGGCGATTAATGGGGGATGCCTACGTCCACCAGTAGACAAAAGGAGAAGGAGTAGGAGGAGAACGAAATTATTGATAGAAAATATATCAATAAAATAGCTATCCACGACCTGGGTCGTTTGGGTTCTGGCAAGTTCGGTAACAAGCGAATAGTGACGGATAACCCCAAATTGTAATAAGTACCCCTAAGATCTTACTCATTATTTATTATTAAACTAATATATTAACTTAATATTTGTAATAATGTTTTGTCTTAAAATATTAGTCTATTCATGAGTAACAATATTTAAGTGACAGATCAAATAAAACTTAATGTTATTGTTCCGCTAAGTTGTGGAAATATTTATTTTCTCCAGGGCAAGAAAGTTCACTCTCGGTTCGCTAATGACTTCTTTTAGAATTCAGAATTTTCTGGGGAGCGTTTGAGAGCTCTGCTATCTGTTTAAACAGTTGTCAAGTCTTTTATTGTTCAAGTTGGTTCGAGTGCTAATCGTCTCCGTGCAAACAATATCGAAAAATGTTTTGACTTGGAAAAGAACCTGTTAACTTTTACATGTCAACTTATTTAACAACAAACAATCGATATGAAAAGATTTTGGCTTTGTTTATTTATCTTTACAAAGTAAGAAAAATTGTCATTGACTAGTTGGTCCCTGCGGTTTTACCCGCTACAAAATAATGGGAGTGCTAACTTTTAAGTGTAACAAACGTGGATTCAAAGAATTAATAAGCTAACAGGCGTAGCGTGATTTCAATTAGGCTTCCTTAATACTTAGGTTGCCAAGTGCTTTTTCAAATCCGATTGGTATTTCCTGAGATTAGAATGGTGAAACAAACTCGTTTGTTTTATGATATTAATGTAGATTATGTCTTTTATGATTTATCATTTATCTTTACGAGGAAAAAGATATCACCGAGTATACCGGGAACGAAGCCTCTCTGGGAAATGCTTGTGGGCTTGTGGCGGTCATAATGAGATACTTCATTTTTGTACTTTACTATAAAGTACAGGCTGTTGTACAAAGACTGAAAGAAAACAAAATCATGTCACTTATCTCTAGCTGAAATAATAATAACATAAACTTATGCATTTTCACAGATTAAATAAATAAATATGCGCTCACGCCCGTAAACCAGAGGGGTAGGCAGAGATCATGGATTTCCATTTGGCGCGATCCTGACACACCTCTCTCGCTTCTTCTACATTCATACATCTACGTATGAATTATTCACAGATTACCGATAAACATTATTTTCTTTACATCGAATCTTTTATATTTTCAAAAATGTGCATACAAAATGGTCGTCTATAACATTTGTCGACACTAATTATACAAAGGTTCATTAACTTACACAGATTTATAACAATCGTTGAAACCTTTATTTAGAGATATTGGATGAATTTTTGTTATATTAAAAATAAATGAATCGACGAATTGTCTAAGTCAGTATTTGAGCTTTAATACTTCGATATAAGCCGAACAGGAACTGTTTATTTTCTCTAATCTAGTTTAACCAAATTAGGAATTTGAGAAAAATACTCAAATACTTCTTTTTAGTTGTAATAAAATAGATGAAGTGAGTAAAACCGAGTAAAGCTATAACCAATAACTAGACCATGCTGTAGTTGTTGTGGCATTTTATTTAATTCTATTGAAGTTTATTCACTAAAATTGTTAATAATAAAAAAGTTATTGAATAAAGTCGTAATTCAGACCCACAACGGAGTCGCTGGTGCTATCGTCGGACACAAAGGGGCACAAAAGGCAGTTTATCAAAGCACGTCTGACTGGATATCTTCCTTTCTCATAAGTTCATTGCTGCGGCTCTATTGAAACTTGGCCTGGCCTACCCGTATCGTTACGCGAAACTACATCCAACATAGATTTCAAAGGAATTTGTAAAAAAATATAGTTTTACTCTAAGATATTTTGTTTTGACTACACTAAATTCTTATTTTAAATTATGACTTTTGCCTTGTTTTATTTTTATAAAAACTTGACAGATTATTAAGTTACGATAGGAATGTTGGTGGAATTTTAATACAAACTCTTTCAATTATTTAATTGATTTCAATATGTCACAATAATAATAAAAATTAAAAACAATCTTACTGATTATGTATTATATTTACGAGAATACTGTATTTGAGTATAAAAAAACATGAAACAATCTTTCTGATTTTGTTTTAATAATCCATATTAATTATATTGCTCTCTTCCCTTTAATTTATAAGCTTAATTTTTAGGGCAAAAGAAAGTTTATAATGCTAACAAGATATAGGCGCACGTAATTAAAAATGGTAAATTAAATTCCTGCGATCCTACTATGAGAAAATGAGTTGCCCTCGATATTAACGATTTATGATATTCAATTAATTACATTGCTTCCTTGGAATGGCTAGGAGAATCTTAGAAAATAACTTAAACGAAATCTTTTCCAGGCTTAGCTCTGAAGTGTCTTTTTCTACAAATATAATCTAAGATATTAAATATTTTAAGCACTGAAAACTAATCTATCGATTTAACTTCTAAATTTGGATTATAATTTTGATATCCTAATTCACAATGTATTGTATCATATGTAAAATAGGTGGTACATGATGGAAACGAAGGCAGTATGATCCCAAATTACGTCCGCCACTAACAAATGTAGAGGTGTAGGTCAACAAGTCAATAGAGTCAATAAGCCAATGATCAGATCAATAAGGTTACAGACGGATTATCGACGACAGATGAAGGAGGCGAGTCATTGAATGGATGCTCCTTATGAAAAAACCTCGCGAGAAAGACTGGAAGTGACTAGATGTTGAGACTTGATGATGAGCATGGAAAAATAAAAATTGATTTAAAGAAATCTGGTAACTAAGGTAGCATAGGAAGGTAAAGTTTTAAGAAAAGAATTACTACCTTTTGCGCATGTAATATGCGTGTTTAGAAACAGGCGGCTGCGCCCGCCAAATATTTCACATTGAATAAATCAGACTGCACTAAGCAAGTAGTCGTTTAAATACATAACAGTAAAGTGAAGTAATTATTATACGCACATGACCTTACTAGATAGTATTAAAATTTGAAAAACATAATATTTATTATTTTTCCATGCGACAAGACCACCGTTCAGTTCAAGTCCCAAAGCGAGGAATAAGTTTTTATATAATGATTTATTTATTTTTATATGTTTTAAAAGTCTACAAGAAAAACAGAATTTCTAAAATATATTGTTGAAAAATAGTGTTCCACCGGCTGCACACTATGATTCAAGCAACCGCTGGTCAGGGTTTCGGAGAAAAGAAATTACGGCGTTTTGCGTTTTATAGACCTTTATCCACTTGTTTTTTTTCATACATAAAGCATTCAAACATAAAGCTTTGAATGAATGAAAATAAATTAAAGTTTTATATTTATATTTGATTAAGTGCTGATTTTAAAATTAGTGTTCAGCAAAATTGAGATGCTGAGCGGCCTGCGACACGATGGAATCGCTTCGTGAATACTTCAAAGGGCATTAATTAGCGTTTCTTGGACTAAATGAGGTGGAACGGCAATTCAGAAAATGCGCATCTGTTTTCATAACATTCATAATCAATTAAGCCATTTCATAGGCCGGTTCTGACTTGAATAGTTCAAATTTTAGTTAAATTAGTTGGTCACTCACTTTACAGCAAAATGTCAATAAGTTTTAAAAATAAACCACGTTCAAATTAATATTGAAAAAGAGTTATTAATTATTTTTATTAAATCTTATGCTAGTTTTATTATCAAGTAGTATTTCTTATTGATTAAATTGTTATTTTTGTTTTAAATTAGATAACAATTACTAATCTGTAATAATTTTAATAATGACTTTTTGTAGATATAGGGGACGTATAATAAAATAATTAAGACATTATAACTTTCGTATAAGTTCCAGGTCGAATAAGGTCGTAACTTGACTCGTCGTATTTGCAATAGCTCTCAATCCAATAGGACGTAATTCGATGAGCACGTTTCGAGTGTACTTATTTTAAATGTATTTAGAACAGTCTATGTTTATAAAGTTACGTTGGTATTGTATTTTCTATCCAGTATATTTAAATTTATATACCGTATGATATTTTAATTAAATAATAGGTACACTCGACATACAAATAAATAAAACAAATTAAAACCTAAATTAACTTTTTCACATTGACAATGAATAGAAAAGATTTTCTACTAATAGAAAATTACTGTTATATGCATTTAGTTATAAGTGTATCGTTTTGATATGCATATTCCGGCTTATGAAATATATAATATTTACATTAATTTTATATAGTAGTAACCCGCCCCAACTTTGTTCTTGTAGTTAGACTAATAAAAGTGTAAAATTTACGGCGATGAAACTTTAGAATCGACTAAGTCGTTTTTGAATTTATCCAAAACATTTTTTTCACTTAATATACTATATATAGACTACCCAACCATCCTAGCTTCTGTCAGGTAGCTATCTACCCATCCGAGTGAAGCTAGGGTGGGTAGATAGTCCAATAAAAATAATATAGCGAAACAGAGTGCATTGTAGGGTATATAGTATATATAGGTATAGGGTTATTGTAGGGTATATAGTATATATAGGTAAAGCGAAACACAATGCATTGTAGGGTATACTACTTCATTACAGTATTTTATGGAATAGTAATTTAGTAACCTTTTGTTTTGATAAAATAATTTACACTGTTATTAAATTCATATTTTTAAAGTGAAAACTACTTCAGCCGCGTCGTTGTCGTCTATAGTTGGTACGGGAAAATCTTATAGGTGAACAACATGCGTCTGCAACATGCTTGTTTGAACTTGGAACAGTCTCTACGAACTTTTTTTAATTTTCTTTTCTTATATTCAATTCTGAATTTCATTGCTTGCTTGTATTTTAACAAGGGTTTATTTTTGTTGATAATTGACTTATTTATTTAACTTTTAGTTTTCACCTGTGCCGGCACTCGCTATGGATTGCTTGTGTTTTTTAATTAATTTTCTTACCCTTTTTTTGTCCTGAATTTTCTATTTTATCTGAAGGGTATAATAGTTTCACGTCGGCATAAATATTTTTTTGGAATGTGTGCGAGGCGTTACAAAGCGTGACCGCATTGATAGGAGTACACACGGAGAAGTTTCGTAGTACGTGACGTAGCGAATAAGTTTCCGGGAAGTCGGTTAAGATGGTATCCTAACATATGTACATCTATAATAAATACACCAGCTTAGTCATCAGTTGGCTTGAAATATATTCAGTCAACACTGTACTCTGAAATTTAATTAAATCCAAAAGTACATGAATAATGTTTTAGACGTTATAGCTTATTCTTCAGATAATTGATGGGTACACATAAGGTACAAGTACATAAAAAAGGTAAAGTACATAAAAAATCCAAATATTTCCATATAAAACCATGTACAAAAATCAGCTTAACTATTTATATAATACACAACATATTTAAAAAATCTGATTAAAATTTTGCATCATTTAGATGAATTTTATGTAATGTGAAATAACATTTGTTCTCGATTTTCCTTAACACAGAGGATCCAATTGGGTCATCAAACATATGCTCTTTGTTTGAAGCACTCACACGATCTATTGATATTCAAAACCAACACTCAACTCCCGTAGCACGTTTCACGCATACAAACTTGTATGCAACTTGAAAGAGTGAAATAAATTCCAGTGTTTTCTTTGTTTTGTGTTCTATAGTTTTCTCTAGATCCTACTGTATGTTTTATATTTTAACTCTGAAGTCGTATTGATATCGATGTATTCAAATAAACTTCGAGATTGCAGTTGCATACTCTTCATTTATATCGGCTTTCTGGTCGATTTAACTTATCGGAAATGTTTTCTTTTTTAATACGAGTGGCGCTGTGAACAAAGGCTACGATTCTAATGCTTACACATTTGTTAGTACAGTAAACACCAGTAATATATATCCGTAGTTTTTTTTATCGTATCGTCACAATGCGGTAAGCAATTGTTTTGTACAATTTTAGATCACAAAGCGATAGATTTCAAGATGAAACGCTAGCGAGCTGGGTAAAGCTAAAGGTAAACATCATTAGCTAGCTTTGTGTGTCACATCAGTCTAACATGATCTAACTGAACGATTTTGAAACGCAGATTCTGACCTATTTAAAACTTACAACACATTCAGGTTAAACCTTAACACAGTTAAAATGTGACTTGTTAACCAGAATTAACATACTTATTTACATCAGAGTTAAAAGTCTACTAATTTTTATATTGCGTCGTCTTTTACTCCCACTCATTTGCCTTTACGCCTCATCGGCCATCTGTTTAACACATGCACAATATGTCCAACAGATTGCTACAAGTTTTAGCAATTGTAATAAATTTTTAGCCCATATTCTTATACGGCCTAAAAGTAACCGTAACGTAGCAACAGGCTACCATTTCTTTGTAGACTACCATTTCTTTGTCTATGACAAAGAAATGGTAGTCTACGGAACGTCGTTGAGTGCTACGAACTACGTAACGTCACAACGCTACGGTCCTTTCAACACAAGCTACGAAAATACACAACAAAGCTGTAAACTACACCGTAACTCTATCACATGAGTATATCTTTAAAAATAGATTTCTATTATTGAACTACTTTATTACATGTAAAGAAAAATAAATGGGATCTTGAGGCAATTACAATAAATATCAAAAATTAAGCAATAGTTTTTGTTAGTGGTTTATATAAAATAAACATGGTCATAGGTCAGGAGCATAGTAGATTATTAACTTTAATTTGGGACAGTCCGATTGATGGTCGTATCTTGCTTCATGCATGAGATAGACAACACAAAAAGTCTTAGATATGGTTCATGTATGTGTATATAATTGTATGTATATAAGCAAAAAATATTTTAATCCTTTGGTAGTGGTTTTAATATATAAAGTGGATGGTGGAAAATTAATATCACTAATATTCAAAATATAAGAAGTATTTCAAGACGATACGAAACCATATTTCAAAGTCACCCACAGGTTGTCGACACTTGACTGACGCCGCACAAATAGTCGGGAATAGCATTGGCCATTTTATTTGAAACAAAAAGGAATTTGTTCCGATTGCCATACGACCTTTCGCAATTCCAATGATATTACAGAACAGGGTTTTACAAGTGACGTGGAACAAAATGCGGTGACCTCCGACTGTGTCACAGCATTTTAGGTGCGATCTCTTTTTATATCCGTAAATTTCATTTTTATGCTCTGAATATTCGAAAGACTATATTCCTAAACTTACGAAGATTTTTTTAAATGTCTGAATATATAGATAAAGATCGGAGATTTTTAGTGTAAATTATAACTAAGTACGAAAAGGAATTGGTCATTTCGGACAAATTTATTTAAGGTATTAGGTGAACATTTCTCATATATTTTATGGTTTTCATAAATAGATCATCGCTTTAATTACTTTCGTAAAAAATGGTTAGAGAGTTTTTGGCTAACACTGCATAAAAATAAGCCGGTCCGTGTGAAGTCAAACCGCCACAAATCTATCTTCATCAAGAATTTCTATTAATGGGCGTACATACACTTAGGCCGAGATGATGTTACTTAGCTACGTGTTAGCCAAAGCAAGTACTTAGCGACGTGACTAAGCATAATTGTCGTATAAATAGAATTTAGCATTTACTGTCAAAGAAAATCAACAAATGGCTTAGCAAATAGCACTTAGCGCTACGTATGTTTTTGACGGCTCGGCTCGACAATGTCTTGTTGTCAGTTGAATGCGTTCTAATCAGATTCTAATTTATGATTTATTGTGGATTTTTTTTCGAACAGAATGTACATAATTATTTATGTGGCTATTTTTTTTATTCAAATTAATGTAAAATAATTTCGATAACAAAATTAGGTATAAAATATTTTGTTGATGCTACTTAAAAAAGAGCCGGTCCGTATGAAGTGACACCATCAGAACATGAACTACGTAATTATAGCGACCGTGTCATTAATTTGTGCCGGTTTAACTCGTGTATATTCGCCAAACAAATATGCGGTGTCAGCCCGACTCGAACTTTATTTAACTGCTGTTGAAGGTTGCCATATATTCGTCTAAAATAATTATGTTAGCTTAAGTGACTTCAATGTCCAGATTCCCTTTTAATTAACCGTTGTTACAGAAGCTTAAATGTTTTAATATTACTTTCATTTGTCATGCATCAAAATATTTCATGGGAATAAATTTTATGGACATAAGCAATATATAGTCGGTTTTAGTTTTCAGACAATTACTGGGTGTAACCGAAGGAGGGGTTCAAAGATGTAGGTCGACCAGACATCCATCTTTGATCCCCTCCGAATCCGAATCGAATCTATGTTCAGCGATTTTCAATCAATCTAAAATTATTTTATTTTTTGTCAACAAAATAGCGGAAATCAAATTTTAGACTGAAATTGGATGTGCATCCAAAATATTAGGTAATTAGTAGTAGTAGTTTTTTTTCTTAAACAAGTTTAAGGAGGGGCAAGGCTTTCGATTCATTATGCTTTTTTATGGGTGGGGATGGATGGAGGTGTATTCGGTATCATACACCAACTGGTTGGTGAATGATATAAACCAATTAAAACTAAAACTCAACGAGCCATAAGCTATATGACAGATAGAAGATACATTCAGTATTCTTAAAAGAATTTTTGTCAAAACAATACAAACTATGCATTAACAATAATGGGCCCTCCATTTTGAGCAGTAATTGTGAAAAAACATATATACTAGTAATTTTATTTTATGTTTTATTAGTAACATCTGTAATTTCATTACAAATGCCTGTCATTTTGCTTTATTAGTAAATCATAGACTATCCGTATTGATTTTAGTATAATTATCGAACAAGAAAATTTAGAAACATTCTACCCTTCACTGTTTCAATATTTTTTTTGACATGAACACCTGGTGCGAGGAAAATTAAATTTTCAGGATTTATTCTACAGATATGGGCGCAGTTTTTGGGTTAATTGCTACGAAAATGATACAGGGTAAAAAATAAAATTAAAGAGTGTGAAAGAGGGAGAAACAAATTTCATTTTAAGAAAGTTCAGAACTATATCTTTTTATTGTTCTAATGGAATTATACATAAAAAGGCACAATGATTCGAAAGCGCCATTATTAAACTTGTAAAAAATATTGGTGTATACCTAATATTTTGGATACACATCCAATTTCAGTATAAAATCTTATTTTCGCTATTTATTGGAAAAAAAATCAAATACCTTTAAAAATAAAATCACTGAACATAATGGCTAATTGTATGGGCTCTTTTGATAGATATTGAGGTCCTTCACCGTTGATCTCCTCCTTCCTCCTCCTGTAAATACACATCGACACAGTTTCACCCTATTTCCTACCTAATGTTGGAATTCTATTTGTATATAACTCTTCTAGTTTTTACAGATGTTAGCTATCAGCTAACATCGAGTGTTACTTTGATTATCTAAATTGAATCTTAACAAGAGATACTTAATAAACAAATAAAAAAAAATTGCTTAGAATGTAGCGATAACATCTGCCACCAACAGGTGCAGTTTGCTAATTTCCCATGTAACCTATTATGTACCCACATGTCCTGGCTTTAAAAGCTTATACAAAATTAAAGCAAACTTTCACGGACGTGTAACCCAAAGCGTAATTAGTGCTACTGGGAAATTTGGTAGCCTAAACACAACACTAACATTTTATAAATATGATATTCCTTTGTAGTAGATGATCGTCTTAAATAGTAAAGCCGACGATAGTATGTAATATTTGTCTACTGTCAACTATTTACATCATTATTATATTTACAACTATTTATATTTACAACTTGTTATGGCTTATATGTAGAAAATTTTGCAAATATTTCTCTTTCTATGTCTTACAGCTCTTATTCTTTGTTTTAAGAAATTTATATAATTTTACGTTACCTGCTGTATTAAATGTCAAGAGCAAAAATTTGAATATGTTTAAGAGTTATACGAGAAACATACAAGTCCCATCAGTGGGAGGAAGGATCTTGACGAGTCAAAGTAATTGTTTGGCGCGCTGCCAGTCAGCGCGCGCCTTATAACATACTGGGAATCGCTGCAATGGTTATGGAAATCTGGCTGTGACAGCTGGAAATCCTTACGTTCGTCTTTCGCGAGTTGAAAATTTTATCGTTTAAATACTTCGCCAAGTTTTACAAATTACTTTCAATTTCACGCGAATTTTGATATTTCAGCAAGAACAATTCCTTTATTAGAATTTAGACTTGCATATGTACGTAATTTCCTCGTACTTGTTTTGTGCATGAACATATTTTATATTTCACATAATATGTGATTAATTTAATTAACTCTAAATAATAATAATTTTAGATTTATAAGACTGAGTGCACGACGCTTTTATTCCCCGCGTGTACAAATATTTATGTACATACATGATTGTATTTGCACACGACGTTTTTTGTGCGCGCAATCGATTCGCGTTTTTGATAAGCGCGTCCTCTACGTTATCTGCACGTTTGTGGCGTTACGGAGTCACAACGCGTCGACGATCTTGCTTGGCTTCCTATTCGTGTTTAACGCACGTCGTCCGCGCGCACAAAAAACGTCGTCTGGAAAGGCCCTAAATATATAGCATAAAAGTAAAATTTTAGAACAAACCAACGACTGACGAAAATGGGTGCTTAGATATATGGACATGGAAGGAACATGAATGATAATGCCATGCTAAAACCAAGCTTATCAGAAGTCTATAACATGTACCCACCATATTAGACTACGAGCGGTTTGCTTTTTTTTAGATAAACTAGTACATATTATATTAATATATTGTATAAGGACGAAGGACTATGGAGAAAGAATAACTTTAGTCGTAGGACTAAATTGAGTTATCCAAACACAATACATAGATAACACATAATCCAATATCGGAACAGTAAATGGCAGTTGAAGATAACCGAATAAAACAAAGAACTTTGGGAAAAGTCTCTATTGCCCAGAAAAAGCTTGATTGGTTTTCTTTTTACTCTACTTTAGTACGTTTGCAAGAATTGAACGTTTTCATTACAAAAATTCAAACAGCAAGTCTTGTTTTTATATATTAGTTCTATGTAGACATAGAAAGCAAGAGTTGTTATCAGATCGGATCGAATAAAAACATACATTTGAGTATTGTATTTAGCTCAGATTGGGACCTGTGTGACAATGGTAATGGTAATGTCCTATAATATTAATATTAAGAACAGTTAGGACTTATAGCAAACATAATCATAACAATCAATTGAGATAGGACAGTTGTAGAATCCAATACAAAAGTAGAGCCAGTAACAGTATTGTTTTTTTCAATTCACGGTGGCAGCTTTTCCATGATTATGTATAGATATTTAAAGACAATATTTAGTTTTATGAGTCGGCTTGTGAACGCTTATTGTACGGCCATTGATGTAATGTGTAACATCACGTGAGACCTGCGAAAGGCATTAAACAAAGTTCCACAGGCCGCATCCCTTTCAATAGTTCCTCTCCCTTCTCTTCGATATGTTTTAATCATTTCTATAACAAAAAGGCTGAATACGCATCCGTTACATTTCCAATGTTGATTGGTGACCGCTGTCATGTAACATTAACACCTCACTCTATAAAATCGGTCAAGCCGTTTAGGCTACAGGAGGTCATATATATATATACAATAAAATTATACGTAGCGGCGAAAAACATTATCGTTTTTCCGGGTCAGCTGGGTAAAAAGCTTTCTTACTAAAATACGAAAGTTGACTTAGTGGAAAGGCTAAAGTAATCAGCCCACTAATTAACAACCTATACGTAGTAGATGTTAAATTTCGTCACAAACAACATTTCCGCTTTCTTTACCTCGTAATTAACAGATTCTAATATTTATAATACGATAAATTATTTCGTGTTTTTCTTTTAGTTTAAAAGAAGGATCAAAACTTAACTAAAATGAGAGAAATATAAATATATAGATGAATAACTTATGTTTATTTTTATCAAAATCTACTTCTGTTTTTCTTAATTGTACAAGAAACAATAAAATCAATTATTTCTTAATAAAATGAAGTTTATATTAATTTCTCTTCTTTTTATAATTCTTTAATTTATCGGTTAATAAGTCGTCTTTCATATTTCTTTTCATCTTTTTTGAAGATTATACTTTGCAGGTCTCGGAAAAGCACAACTATCGTTCATATGTCAATAAATAAATTCTCGAATTAAACATAAATTAATTTTATATTAATTAATAATTCTAATTATAGAACAAAAAAAAGCTTTCATCCAGTCAAATAAAATGTAGATAACATTTTATTGTATTGAAGGAAAGCTATGATTTTAACTTGATCGATATAAAACAGAATTTTTAAGATAATTGTTATATAATAAAGGTTAGTGTACCAAAGTAAAATAAATGTAGTTATGTTGAATAAAGCATGAAGAAGTCCCGACGTCACAAGCTCCCAAAACTATAATAAGCCGATCCAATCTGTATCTCTACGTGTATTGTAAAGGATTATTAACTATAAAATAGTTAGGCAAAACTATCAATACTTATAAAATACTATATAACTAAACAAATATATGATGCGTTTAACACAAACATGATCTAGAAAGTTGAATTATCTTACCCAAATCTTCTGCGTCTTCGCTCCATTCGCCTGAACCAACCACCAAAATCGCCGAAGACGTTACTAGTATAACATGCCATAGACTCGTTTTGATTACATACGCGACTATGTTCAACATTTTACTTTAATAGTTTTTTAGTCTGCGCTGTTACACTTATTAACTTTAATAAGATTCTACACTTAGTCTAATAATTTTCTAACTAATCGTTCATTTTTTTAAATATTTTAGTATACATATCTAATAAAATCTGAATGGTTTGGCAATTGTTAATAATGCTACGGGGACTTGGATTCTGAATTTATTTAGAGATTGATTTTAGAAACACATAACTGATATATTTAAAGCGTGACACCGTTATAACATTATTGGATTGTGATTTGTTATTTGGTGGCATTTTTGATATTCAATATCATGTCGCGTGACGAGAGTTTAGGAGGCGGTTAAAGGCGCCGATGAATTATTCAGTACTCTCAATGATGCTCGCTCGCTGACAACAGCCACCTGAAGCAAAATACACATAAATTCATTTATATCCGTACTATGCTAAGACAAGTTGTAGAATGTAATAATATTAAGTCTTATGTAGAAAAAAACTTTGTAACTGCAGATATTTGGCGATAAAATTATAATTAAACGCCTTTTAAAACTACTTGTGTGTACACACATACTAACATTGTTTTAGCGAAACTAACATTTAAAAAAAAAATACAACTCTAGGTTTTTGCTACGTGTTTCAAAATAAAAGTCGAATGACGAATCCGTTCACAAACCATTTGCGCTTCATAAGAAATTAAAGTAAAGCAAATTAATTGATAACGAATGCTTTGCAACATATAATCAGCTTTGAAGGAAATTTTTAAAAATGAACATTTAAACATCCTATATGGTTGTGGTAGGATAATTTGATATTCGCCTTCATTACGACCTTAATGGCATAATAAATTAAAATATTTTTTTATAATCTATACATATAATAATAATGTCACTAATCGCTTTCTGTACATGGAAGATATTTCACAAAAACTGTTATTGGTTTAAACTTCATAACCGTAATAAAACCCAAAACAATGATTATTAGAATTTTTGTCTGTTTGTCTGTGCCTTTG
>JWHW01026794.1:103384-131346 GCA_000931545.1 Papilio glaucus
TTTGCGCTTCATAAGAAATTAAAGTAAAGCAAATTAAATGATGACGAATGCTTTGCAACGTATAATCATCTTTGAAGGAAATTTTTAAAAATGAACATTGAAACATCCTATATGGTTGTGGTAGGATAATTTGATATTCGCCTTCATTACAACCTTAATGGCATAATAAATTAAAATATTTTTTTATAATCTATACATATAATAAAAATGTCACTAATCGCTTTCTATACATGGAAGATATTTCACAAAAACTGTTATTAGTTTAAACTTCATAACCGTAATAAAACCCAAAACAATGATTATTAGAATTTTTGTCTGTTTGTCTGTGCCTTTGTTATCTAATCTCAGAAACGGCTTAACCGATTTGGGTACGGTTTTCACTAATCTATTATGGCAAGCTTCATTTAACATTTAGTGTTTGTTTTATCTCAATCGGTATATAAATAAAAAAGCCAATTTAACTGTGCTACGGCCATGTTGTGTCGACCCCACATACGCGGAAAAAGGGCAGGGAGATGATGATGAGGTTACGGTAGTATTAAGTAGGTAATATCATTTCATTTAGGTAAAATTGTGGCGCGGGTGAAACCGCGGGGCACAACTAGTGGTAGTATATAACGATTGCAAAACTATCGACGCTATGTACTTTAGCCAATACGATTTCGTTTTTCCGAATTCTTAGTAGACAAAAATCTGTAACTGTAAGTACAATTGAATGTTAACATGTACTTTGGAAAATATATATATAAAATATGCACTCGCGCCTTTATCAAACTGGGGTAGGTACAGATTTCCGCCCTCGCCGGTAAGTGTTTATATCGAAGCGATGGTTCTCCACATTTAGTAAACAACGCTGTACATACGTATGTAAACGCTGCTCTATAATTTCATGACATTTTAGCGTTTCATGATTTAGAAGTTACTGTTTAGCTTGTTTGTATGATAAATTGTTGATTTAATTAAGTGGGAAAACTGTAGCAACAAATTCTTGAAACTTAATTTAATATTTACTGTTAAAACGCCTTCATTTTTTCTTGGAAAAATAACGAAAATACTTTTTGTAACACCATTAATAAATTACTTCAAATAATTTTATTTAAATACCCATTTTAATGTTCAAAACATACCTAAATTGACAAAGATTGTTACGTGGCACTTATTCGTTAATGATTTTTACAATTATTCATAGAAACATATCTGCTGATTTTCTACTATAATTTTTGTAAATATTATACCTCATAAAATATATAGAAACTGGACGTAGTTGGAATTTTGGTTTGAAGTGGTTGTTCATTATTTACTTGTCATAAAACAAATACATCTTATAAAATCGTATGTGTCACGCCACCTGTTTCCTCAGAAATCATAATATTCAATGACTTCACGTATTCATTAAGGTCTATCACATACTAAAGTCAATGAAAGTAATAACTTGCGACCCTTAAATTACATACATGCAAGAACTTAATCCAAACTATATATCATCTAGTATAAAGTTATATTACATACAAAGCCAATATCTCACTTTTATATCTCCTCACAACCGCGCCTGTCCCGTGACCAAAGTTCATTGGATGTCAACAAACACGCAGTTGAAGTAACAAGAATTACGTGAGAGTTGCATGCGTTTGTCACAAATTTTCGTACACGAAAACGTGTGTTACAAAGCGCGGCGCGTGGCTAACTGGCCCGCTTACGTCGATGCTTTGGCCGTGATAGGGGCGGCTCGGGCCGTCTCGGCCGCCCTCGCCCGCCTTCGCCAGGTGAGCTTCCATAACGGTTCGCAGGTAATTATTAGAGTTCTAAATTAGCTCACTGACCATGTAAAACTACCTTATCAAAGACTCTCGAGGACTCTAATAAAACGTACTTTGGTGCACCGTTTTAATACAGGTATTCCGTTAATTTTTCTCCCTCTCTCATCAGGCCAAAGTTGCCCACTGCTGGACGTAGGTATCCCCCATCACAAAGATTGGTCCCCTGCCTCGCTCATCAAGTGGACTCCCACAACCTTGACCACATCATCGGTCCATAGGTCCTTAATGGTTAAAGATTTTTAACGGCGTCACTCGCCGTTAAAAATCTTAACTCTATATATACGCGGGAAATAAAATGAATGATGCAATAGGTACAGTACTGGGGAGTCAGTATTTGTCTATGAAGGGTTGTATGGCAATACACAATGCCGTACTAGTCTAGTCCCCACTTTAATGTATGGAAGTGAGAGCTTGTTTATAGAGTAAATGCCGTTCATGCGATCCTTAAGAAGAAACATACTTCTGAGTGAGGGTTTGACAGGCATGTTAGTAGAGTTAATTCCATTGAGATGCGATCCTTAAGAAGTATATTAGACGTGACGTGATAATAGTATTAAAAATAGCGTTTTAAGGAAAAAGTGTGACTTAAAAGAGGTTGTTGTGACTATAATTGAGAACGGTATGCTTTGGTGGTTCGAGCATGTTGAAAGAATGAATGAAGAGAGAGTAACAAAATTTATTCATGTTGCAAAAGTGAATGGCAGCATTGGTAGGGGACGTCCTAGGAGAACTTATATCGATCAGATTAGTAACATACTAAGAAAGAGCGATGTAAGGAGTACCCATAACCGACGAGCTTGTATGCGTAGATGTATGGATGTGGTGGGAGAGGCGAGAGAGGTGTGCCAAGATCGAGGCAAATGGAAATCCATAATCTCTGCATGCCCCTCTGGGTTACGGGCGTAAGCGTATATTTATTTGTTATATAATAATGTTACCTTTAAACGATAAAATAATTACATTTACTTTCAAGCCGACAGAATATAAAGCATGATATAAAATAACATGCGACATTTTTATGCAAATGCAAAATATGTCTTGTGACAAATTATGTTAATTTTATTCCATATCACACCAATGCTACTTAGTAATTAATCGTATCGTGCCAACGATGAACTAATTTATGGTCGTTGTTTATACCGTTTTAATTAGATGATTACATAGCACAGTTACCTATATTGATACATACATATTGTACATTTAGTATAGGGGGGAGCCACTGGCCACCGAAACACAGTTATATACTTTAACTAGTACGGGGCCAACGGATCCAATTGGAAATTTATCACAAAAAATTTACCTCAATAAATTGATTTGATTTGAATTGATTTAATTTTGATATTACATATTTTAGTGCAGTATCTAGCGGATCCTAAAAAGTCAAGATAAAAATAATGCAATCTTTTAAGTTGAGCGAAATTACAAATAGTGACAAAATTTCATTGTGATCGGTTTAGTAGTTTCGAAATTTATCGCGGGCAAACATCTCGACACGAAATTGTCATATAAGATAGTCTATATCTCTCATGGATAATACACGAATTTTCAAAATCGGTTTAGTATAGTCCAGAGATTTCACCTTACAATAGCACAAATGTAATTCTTTATAATATTAGAACAGATAATACTGTAATTACACTCTTATATACCTATAGCTACATTTTTATCATTAGAAACACCCCCTACAACTGCATTTTGGTGGTGCAGAGTTTCAAAGGCGGCTATAACTTCCTTATGTTAAGTATACCTATTAGAAAGTTACAGCTAGGTAAACCTTTTTTTTTATGGAATAAGGTGGCAAACGAGCAAGCGGATCACCACATGTTTAGTGAACACTACACATGGACATTCGCAACAATCAAATGTGTTGCAGGTGCGTTGCCTACATTTAATGGACAGAGGACGTAGACAGGAACAAGGATATTTCCTTTTCCCCGTTAACCCCCTCCCTGTCCAATCCTCTTCCCGTTCCCATCCTATCCGTATGAGGAAAGGGTGGGAAGGACAAGAGGACTGAAATTAGGCCTCCGACACCTCACTAATCAGACGAAACGCAGAATTCTTCTACTTCACGCCTGTTTTTTGTGAGGTCGTGGTATTTCACCGGTCGAGCCAGCCCATTCGTGCAACAGATGTTGTTGTTGCGGGCTCTATCACTGTTGAAACTTAGGGGGATTACATGTATTACGAAGTTACAGCTTTTTCTATGGATAATACAAAGAAAAATATGAACAAATTTAATATGTTGGCAACAACGATAAAGCGGTAGTTTACTCGTAGAAGTAGGTCTAGGCTCGATCGAGCGTCAAGCAAATAGAGACACCTCAACTCCGCCCCGCTCTTATCGATGGCCTATAACGTTTATGAGAAATTCGTGCCAAGTTAATCTACCTTGTTTCCGTTCTCCTTAATTAAAATATTGAACTATAAACTGTTTTGACGTAAATCTGATCGTATTAACAATACATTTGTTTCGGAAATACTGTGTAATATTTTTAATATATAATATGAAAAAATTGGGATTGCTTTTAAGAAATTTGCTTATCTAAGAAATCCAAACAAATATAAATAGTTACGAATTTTATGAATGCGAAAATAGCATATGTTTTTGGTAATTGAGGAAGTGTCAGGACCGACCACGGGGAGTGTTCCGAGGAACTGTTTGGAAAGATTGCTACCGCCGAGTTTCGTCATCGGACGACAATACAGACCGCCAGGTATCATCCACAGCACCTGGATGGCTGGCATTCCTCCACAGTGCGGTTCTCGCGAAATTTTCTGCCACGCACAGCCGCGCTGTGGAACGGTCTGTCCTCGGCGGTATTTCCCAACTAGTACGACTTAAGGTCCTTCAAGAAGCAAGCTTATCTTTTTCTTAAAGGCCGGCAAGGCATTTGCAGTTCCTCTGGTTTTGCAGGTGTCCATGGGCGACGTTGATCACCTCAGTGTTCTCGCCGCTCGTTTGCCCCCTTCTCTTATAAAAAAAACCTCACATAATTACGCCCTTTTTGTGTCTGACATGCCGCTGTTGCCTTACCTTGAAGTTGTTTCTACAAGGCAGTATAACGCTTAGCCTAAACTCTTGAGAGCTCCACCTCTGGCCGTTACTTCGTATATGTTTTCGGGTGGGAGGACGCCAAGCTTACCGTAGTTTGACCAAACTCTTCGTGGACTCGATTCGACCTAGTTCAAGGGCCGCCGAGATTGAAACTCTGCATTTCTGCTCTCCTTTTTCCTTACCTACCCACTTCCTCTTTCTTGTGTAAAGGCTAGAAAAGCAGTTTCAACTCATTAGGTTTTTGTGGATTTTGTGAACATAATAAAAGTTCATTTTACTCGTATATGTTGTTGTTACAACTAATGTATTTTACGAAAACATATTCTACGATATCAGAACGCTGCTCTCTTATCGACCGTTTTAAATGTTTATGAGAAATTCATGCCGAAGTTAATCTTCTAGGCTTCCGTTCTCGATAAACTTAAATTTCGTATAGCAAACTGTTGGCAATATACTGTGTTAAGCCGTTTGGAATGAAGATGCTAATAAAATATAACATTAAGATTCTAGAGGAAAATATATAGAAATCATATATTTTTGGATAATATTTATAGATGTATGGATATAGAAAAAGCCATAGAGCTGTGCTAAGATGGCACCAAATAGAAATCCAAAATCTTTACCTACCCTTCTGCGTTACGGGCGTCAGCGCATATTTGTATTTATTTATAATAATTTTAAACGTTGCTTATCTACACACCTACTCTTTGTCTCTACACCATCTAAACTTGCTGTTATAGAATGCATTTGACCATAAGTTCGCTCATTGCCATTATAATCCCCAACGACAATAGGTATTCCCCAACGCTTTCAACCATATGCATTATTCCTATGAAATAGAAATATATTATTTAAAAACTTATTCTTGATCATAGATTTTTTTTTAATTTCAAAACAATAAACAAACTAAAAGAAGAAACATTATGAAATGAAATGATACCAACTTAGTATCTTTACTTTTCTGAACATAATCTTCTTGTATTTTCGAAGTCTAGAGTGACAAGAATTGGCAAACAGCCGTCCGTTCGATATGTATTAAGCCATTCAATTTGTCGCAAGCTAGTAAGACCCTTTTCAGTTTAAATTGACATGAGCTTATTTTGTCGAAAGCCTACAATTTATCATCATTGTACCAAATTACATTAATTTCATTTAAAACCAGTAACATATCTATAATTGATCACTTAACATCGCCGGTCGTTTGTATCCTTATTCTATGTTCCCAGAAACGTCGTCATGTTGAAAGGATAACTGAAGAAATAATGGCACGGTAAACATAATAAACTGGAGCATTGGATGTGAATTTGTGTGAAAAGCCGGCCGAAGCGAAGTCCCTTTCGATGTGCATAAATGAAATGCTATATGAATATTGAAACAAAATTTATAAATTTGAGAGTAGTTAAATAAATATCAATTAAGAGAGAAAGTGAGATGATAATTAGTAAGAAAGAGAGGGAACGTTATTCCCCTCGCTTCCGAAGCCTTGCGCTCGGTTATGGCATTCCCCTCGCCTCGCGATGTTCGCCCACAAACAAATATCATGCAATACAGAACTGCGTTATAATAACTAATAAAGTAAAACATTATGAGGTGGCAAAACCGCGTTAGGAACGAATCAGAAATAGAACTCCGAATTTTGACGGTTTTTTTTGAAGAATAATGCCTTGCCTTAACACTTAACGCCAATATAAAAATAACTTATGTATTTTTTTGTATATGAGAATATGAAGAATGGAAACAAAAACAAACTGGGATTCTCAGTCATAATTCAAACCTTCAGACACTCTTCACCACTCTACAGCTATAATTGTAATCAATATTCAAAATTAAGCTCAGAACTAGTCTTTCTAATAACAAAATCAAGAAAATATTAAAATAATAATTTATGCCCTTGAAGCGTTTAAAGTTTCTTTCCGTTCGGCGTAACTTTGTTTCAAAAATCCATTAGTCATTCTTTTGTAAGCGATTGCGAAGGAAAATTTTTCACGATGAGACAAATTTGGAGAATAAATTAAGCAGTGTTATCTCGTGTAATAAAAACGGTGGACGGGAGACTTCTTTCCCGCGAAAGTATACGGAGTGGTTAAATGGTCATTACACTCACAACTTTTCTTCTCTTAATTTATTTCTTGCGGAATGCATTCTGTGAGTCTTTTCAATGTTAACTAAAGATTAAGTTGCCGCTTAAGAATCTTTTCTGTTTTTGTTAGTACGATTTTATAATTAAGAAAAACTTATTATATAATGTAAAGGATATAATTAGTTGAGTAATTTTATAGAACGAGCGCGAAGTTAATAAAACTCTTGTAAGCGCCGCGCAAGAAACCCATCATAGTAACGTCCTTAAGAGCAGGTTTCATAATATAGGTCTCTTCTAAAACAGAATAGTAATAGCTCCTGTCACAAGTATATTTAGCCCCTAGTTCTACATCAGATTCAGAACTAAATCGTTTGGTCGAATGTCATCCGAGCTTTCGATTATATCATTGATTGGTAACATCGCAAGAACCTTTACTTTACGAAGATAAGATATATACATAAAAACTTACTACGTAGCTCTACATGTCTTAAGTTTCTTTATAATTATCTCATGCGAATGGGGATAAACATTTTGATTCTATTTTTAACATCTGAACTAGAAGGCAAAAATATAATAAGTCAGGTTTTAATTAAATAAAAGTAAGTTCTAAGGAAAATAATTTGTCTTGTCCAACTGTAAAACTAGACCCCAGCATCCCTTTTAGTCAGACGCGGAAGTTTCACGAAAATTGAAACTTTGTTTTACAAACTCATTATTCATTCTTTTGTTGTAGACTTGCCTCACTGCAAAATTTTATGACACGAAAAGAAAGTGTGGTAACAAATTAAAACGCCTTGTAATATTATATCTATTGTTTACCTGACAAAAGGCATTAATCGCCGCGAATTTATAATTATTTATTTAAATAAATATTGCCGACAATATTTTGATAAATTACCAATTTCCTAAGTTCAGCTAAGAAAAGGTTTGTTATACTTCTGCTTGTTCCTTGAATAATATAAAAGGCGACTGATGGGAAACTGTAAGCTCTAAGACATAGTACTAATAATACTAATATTTTTTCACCATAGAGACACAGTCGTGTCATTCACAGTTGGCCATTTAAAGGACAATTTACTATCGCCTACTTTTTGTTTAAAAAATTACTTTAGTTTTGTCCAAGACGATTTTGGATTTTTATGAAAATGTAAAATTAAACAGTACCATCTCATAGCAGAGGTTGGTTATCATTATGATCAATTGGTCTTTGTTCACGATTGCCCTAAAACAGTGATCTCGTCATATGAAACAAGGGCGCGTTTTAAAGCCAGATTCTTCTACCACCAGGTCTACACCGGCCCTTTAAAATTAAATAAATTTATTCATATTTTACTATATCACAAGGCTAGTCATTTCTTTCTGATAAACTGATTTCTTAGCTATCTCATGAAAGTCATCTCGCCACTTAGCACTACCTTAAAAGTTAAATGCTCCATAAATCACGGTAGGCGGGGACAGCTGAGACGCGGTGCGATAATGAACTGGCTTGTTATTATTAATAAGTTTTTAATGCTCTTAACACCTCTGAGGCCTAAAAATTAAGAATACTGTGTTGTTTAAGTTCCTATGATTTTTTAAATTGAATGAATACTAAATAAATGAACGACTCTAACTTTTTAGAGTAGTTAAGCATACCATTGTTTATTTTTTGCAGCGGCTACGTATCTTAGCAAGTAATTACTTCCTCATAAGTATTTGTAATGGTTTTTAATGGTAGAAAATGGTGGAAAATAAATTAGATTGTAAATAAACTGCTTTGCCACTAGGTTATGGTTATCGGTTATTTTAAAGTACGTTCGAAACGGTCGTATAATTTCTTGCGAAAAGTTTCGTATGTGTTAGCTTTTACTGATGAAATTTCAGTGTTATTTAAAAATTTTACTTGGCGGCGACGCTGTCGTGGTACCAGATACAAAAACATAAAAAAGTATTGATGATTTAATTTTCATGTTATTTAGAAAATATAAATGATTCTTTTGTAAATGTTGTTTGTCTAATAACAAATTGCGCTCATACAATTTTCATACATCAACTTAAATAACTTACATCGCTTTGCAATCAAATAACGTTTGAATTAAATAGACACTTTCCGTTTACCAAATTTATGCCACTAAAAGTAAACCTAAAACCTTTTTATCGTCTACTATAACCATAAACTTGCGTTTAGGAATCGGGCCCTAGAATATAATTTTTGTGATGTTTTTTTTTTATTTATTTGAAATAAATTCTAATTGCTTTGGAGCATGAAAGTATATTAAAGAGAACCATATTTTTGTGTAAGTAGAATAAGCACGTCTGAGTAACTTATCGGCTGACAGTTTTTGTAAGCTTAATTCCTCGATAGTTGTTGCAGTTTTGTACATCACCTTTGTTCTTAAAAACAGACCCCGGTGTACTGTTGCATCATTTTGTAGGGATCATCTCCTTCTGAAACAGTTTATCGAAAAATAAAGCAAGCCACAGCAATCCATCCTCTTTCAAGATCTTCCATACTTCAGCAGGTATGCCATCTGGTCCCAGTGCTCTTTCATTCTTCATTACTACCACGGTCATTTTGACTTCATCCATACTGATCTCTTTCACCATATCTATATTAACTGATTTTTTTGGTGGAACACCGTTCCAATCATTCTCTTCGTTCATCAGTTTTTGAAAATATCTCTTCCAACGGTCTTTTATTCCTTCCTCATTCGGTAGGATCTTTTCTTACTCATCGTTTAGGCACTTTGTGTGTACCATATCCCTTGCATTCCTCCCTCTTTCTTTTGCCAGTCTGTAGATCCTTCTATACGTGTGGGGTGTCCAAAGTCTGGTACAGGTTTTCATGTACTTCAGCCCTTGGCACCGCAACAGCCCTCCTAGTAATTCACTCTAGATACATTCTCTTTTTACTCTCTATCATATCTAAATTCATATTATCAGCTTTCTTCCATTCCTTAAACGCATTCTTCTTTTCTTTTATAGCCTTTTGCACTTTTTCATTCCACCACCATGTTTAGACAATAGTCTATCATTTCCCCTTCGTTTCCCCTAACATATCCTTAGCGGTATATCGTATAGAGGTGGCCATCTTATTCCAACATTCATCCGCTGAAATACCCTCCATATTCCCACGCATTTCAATCATTTTATCTACTACTCTTTCTCTAAATATTTTCGCACATTCACCCTTCTCTAACATATGCCATTTAATTTTGGGTAGGGTCTTTGTATTTTTCATCGCACCTCGAAGCTCAATCTTGAAGTCTAATACAAACAGTTTATGCTGTGATGCTGGGACCTCGCTTGGTATAACTTTACAATTTTTAGCGATATTGATTTTGTGTTGGTCTAATTTTTGAGAAAAGGCTACGACGACGTCAAATTGCTTGTAAAATACTTTCTCCTTCCCGGTTGCGATTTCCAAAGGCCCAACCACCGTGTACTCTTTCGTATCCTTCATTAGTTCTTCCCACGTGTCTATTAAAATATCCACCATTTAAAACTCCATCCTCACCTGATATTTCGATTATCATCGCATCAAAATCCTCCCAAAATTTATCTTTTACTACATACATATACACATTTAAAACTAAAGTCTCTATCAATAATTTAACAATTATTATTCTATCATTTATTCTTTTTACATCTATCACTCTCTTCTTCATTTCACAATCAAGCACTACTCCTACTCCATTCTTTTTACCATCACTCCACAATAATAAAATTTATAACCCGCTTCAATTTATTTTGCTTTCATACCCTTCCACTTCGTTTCTTGCAAACAAGCCACTTTTATTCTTCTTCTTTCTATAACATCTACTAGCTCGCGTCCTCTTCCAGTCATCGTTCCTATATTCCAGCTCACCATCCTCACTTTTATTTCTCTCTTATCGAAAACCATGTTATATTACGACTACGGTTAGTTTTATGACCGGCCGCCTGCCTGTCGCCAACCCTACTCGGGAATTCTACAATGGTACAAGCTTACATATACATTATAATTTGATATTGTAAGAATTTGCCAATGAAATAAAATATGTATACGTACAATCTATTCACAGTGTAGACCTAACCTTATTCTAATAACGCACAACTCAACTTGTTCAAACATGCCCCAGAGTGAGAAAAGTACTTGTATAATAAGAAAGTATACATTGTATATAAGTATACTTTCTTATGATACAAGTACTCTTTGTAAGCAGTATAAACATATTTGCCGAGCAAATGAAGGTAGTACTTTTCTTAAATTAAAACAGAATTTTAAAGCGCACAAACAGAAACTCAAGAGAAATATATTACGTGTAATATACATCTGTGTCTATTTTTTATTATTATATAACCGCATTAATTTAACCAAGTGATTTCTTACTAGTGTAACGACTAACGGAGTTAGCAACTACGGAAACTCAAGATCAACGAAGAAGCCATCGGTCACCATTCATCAGAAGCTATATCTTAAATTGCGACATTGAAGTGAAAACCTAAGGGCCCTAAAATTACCAATTCACTGGAGTAAATAAATAGACTATAGTATCATAAGAAACTAAAGAAAAAATCGTCGAGTCCTTTCGCACCTCACTCATTTTTTAGCTCATACAATAAAAATCGCGCTTTACGTTTCTATTTCATTTATAGATATAATTTATTCAGTTGTTTTAAATTTAAACTATTTGTCATTTTTTGTTAACAGCTTACAACCACACTATGTTGCCACAAAAAAAGTACGAAGACATATTACAAATTGTTACAAACACCCACATTCAACATATACATAAGCAGACATTTCTTTAGCAATGCAATAGAATATATTTTGAAAATGCACTATGAATGATTGAACTACTTTAACAATTCTAATGTCGAATGAGTATACATTTTCTCATACATGCTTACGTGGTAACCAATCTCATCCGTATGCGTTCGGAAACGGCGCGCCACAGAAATGAAAATTCTCGAATGTGTGCGCTAACATGCGTCGTGACCGCATTCGCAGCGACTGCATACGACGCTTTTGAAATACGTGACTCGGTATAATCTAAAACTTGGTAGCGAATATTACTATGGATTATCACTTAAATCAGCAGACGTGAAATAAAGATGACTAATCTCTTAAAAGTGAATGGCTCAAAACGAAACTTTATGGCGGTCATGCACGAAGTATTCTTATTAAGGTGTAAAAATAAATCAATTGAAATAAAAAGAAGACGATCAAATAGACTAAGAGAATATGAAAAAAAATAGCTTAAAATATATATGTCACCGACCGATTGTCAGAGCAGACACTTTATAATTGGGCTAGGAAAATTCTAAACAGTCGGCACATTCTCAGTTGGACGAATCATTGACAATATGACGTTTCATTTCCAGTCACTTTCTAATGGGGCGAAGTCATTGGGCGAAGTGCGGTAGACATATTGTAAATATGATAAAAATGACGTTCGACAAACGAAACTTCCGAGCTAATTGGACGAAACTCTGCTAAACGTAAATAAACAAAATGTTCTTGTGATGATATTTTCAATTATTTTCGTACCATTAGTAACTAAAGTTATTAATTACATTTACATACTGAACTAACATTAAAACTGTTATTTATTTTGACAAGAGTGAGAATTGAAGATATTGAAAAATAATTATTAGAGAATTCAACGATATGTTTTTTGTTTAAATATTTTTTAATGTTTAAGAAACCTTGTGTAATATTGTTTGTGATGTTTATATCCAATTGATAAAGGTGAATATTATTTTGGTTATTTTTCACTATCCATAACCTGTTGGAAAATAAATAAACTTGTCTAATTAATTAACTACTTGCTAATGCTACGAAAATACTTGAAAATATAATTACATTTATTTGTTTACGTTTAGCGACTACACTGTTGTGTACAGCAGCACACTAAAGAACAGCGACTAAAGAATTACTGGCAACAAATCAAAAAACAGGTCTCAAGTCTCGACCAACCAGCGCTTAATGCTCGTTTTGTAGACAAAGACATTCATGTCTATTGGATAAATATGCGCCTGCCTTACGTGGCCTCATTTTAAAGTGCCTAAAAAAGAAACGGCATATTTTCAATAATTCGTTTAACTGACAATGTGCCGACCGTTTAGACTTTACCTATCCCGATTATAAAGTGCCTGCCTGCCCTTACAATCGGTCGGTGACATATATAAATATTAAAATCGGTACGTAAAGTAATTGGCCCTATAAACTTGACCAGATTTCCATCCTTAATTCTTCTTCTTTTCCATGTCCACTTTCATACAGAACGTATGGGAAAGCATTCATCTTCAACTATTGTGATTGTTGAAAAGCAGTGGTCAAAATAGCATCAGGGAACCAGCTTTCTTGCTCGTCTCCTTCTGAAACTATAAATAATATCATTTTGACTCCGTTTCTCAACGCTATCGCTGCTATCGATAAATTAATTTTAAATGGTAAAAAATAAAATAAGTTTAAATACGATCCACAGCAAAATAACCATTGTCAGTTTCTCAGATTTATTAATGTCTTAATATCGATTCGTATATTTTGCTTTTTAAGAGAAATGACATATAATATGTAAATGCAAACCTTCGGGAGTGTAAATAGTTCAAAAGTGCACCCGACCCACTCGAATGCAAAGGTTCGACTGTCGAGTTGTAAAGG
Source organism: Papilio glaucus (assembly GCA_000931545.1). Classification (NCBI taxonomy): domain Eukaryota; kingdom Metazoa; phylum Arthropoda; class Insecta; order Lepidoptera; family Papilionidae; genus Papilio; species Papilio glaucus. The sequence continues at coordinate 116,968 of JWHW01026794.1, forward strand.
TAAATGAAATGCAGAGTTGCGCGTCGGGCGCATACATTGTTTACAGACACATGTATGTATGTAAAAAAGTATCTGATTCCAGATTCATTTTAATTTTGAAATGTACGTCATTTGTTTACATTACAAAATATCGCGTGCAATAAAAACACCCAATCCGTTAAATGCCGTAAAGTTCTCCATACCCAATTACCAGCATAGTGTTCCATCAAATTCTTACGTGTCTTCAAAGGAAGAGTGAATGCAATGCTAAATTAGTACGTGTTACAAGCACTTAACAACGAGTGGGGTAAGGCACCAGTTTATGAAAAAAAAACTAGCCCTAGTCAGCGGCTCCACGAAAATTCCCTTGTAAATATTTGGTGTTTATATTTCTTTTTAGTTATAAGACTTATTTAGTGTTTATATTTCTTTTTGAGTATTTTGAGGGTACATAATTCTCGGAATTGATAACTTAGACGGACAAAAGTTCCTTCATGGGAGCCATAATAAAAATTTATTTATCACTAATCATACTTACTTACTTACATATATTCTTGAACGACCCATGGTCGTTCAAGAAGTAACAAAAGCGTATCTTAAAATTATTAAAATATGTATGACATTTCTCTCCAACGCAATTACTTGATGAGGGCAGATGCGTTGTGAAAACTTGCTGTTTAATTACGAAGCAAAATACTCACTCTTCTAAATTGACCTACATTTTAGTTTAGAAAGTAGGATACCTGCATATTAAAATGCGAAGTGCTAGAGAGGACGGATTAGACGCATAAATTTTTAACCGACTTCAAAAAGGAGGAGGTTATCAATTCGTCTGTATGTTTTTTTGTTACCTCAGAACTCCGCTCCTGATGAAACGATTTCGATGATTATTTTTTTACTCGACAGCTAATGCTTGTCGATTGGTCGCATTTTTTTGGCAAGATCTGACCAGTAGTTTTTGAGTTATTCTTAATAATGCATAATTTGACAAAGTTGAATTTCACTTCCTTGGCTTACGTAGGCTAAACTATGGGACTTACATTAAAATTATGTATGAAATAATTGTAGCTCTTTACGTAATAAAAGTCCGCAATTACTATATATCTTTCTACTCTTACAACATTAAACATTAATTAAAACGCATTCGATATTTTCTACGCTATTATTCATGTTCGGTATGAATCCTTATCCATTTATGTGTTAATTATCAAGAGAATTTAATATAGATTAAAATTGTCTTTTGAACTATATTATTCTGACCAATAGTTTAGAAGATATCAAAAGTTTAAACTACAAAGTAAGTAAAAACTTCGCGCGAGTGATTTCAAAAGCCGCGCAGTAGACGGACGGGCTTAGCAATGTGTTTATTACTATGTACTTTTGTTTTTTATCTTTCTTTAATTGAAAGTTGGTTGTTATCGTGTATTCCCATATAAATTTGTTTTTGAGTTATTATTATTAAAGCGTATTTATGCTTTAAATACTTTAAACGTTGTATTAAGCCCTCCGACTCGCTAGGTAAACGATCATATACCAAGTCAAGACCGTCAGCCACCGCATCGTTCTGTGAGTGATATAGTGCCTGTAAGGAGCTCTAGGAGTCACGTGAGTTCGTTCCATTTTTTCTGTCAAGTGTTATGTTATCCCCCGCTTATTGCGCTAGGCAATAAGGTAGGTTTTCACCCCTGCGCACCTTACCGCTCGTCCGGTGAAATACCACCACCACACAGAAAACAGGCGTGAAGCGGAAGTAATTCTGCGTTTCGTCTGATGAGTGAGAGTTCGTCATATTAATGACATGCTGCAAATTAGCAACATTCATTGTTATGCAGACGATAGCACGTGTGATGCACTGTACACGGCCCGCGCTAACGTTTCTCGGGCTACTGCCGATGAGAACCGGACCAAACTTGTGTCTGGACTGGAGATCCTATTGGGTGAAGTCTCTGATTGGGGTCGACAAAATCTTGTTGACTTCAATCCCATAAAGACATAAGTCTGCGCCATTACCGCTAAAAAACAACCCTTTGTCGTGGATCTTCGTTTAGAGGGCACTCCCCTGGTGGCCACAGTCAGTATCGTTATTCTCGGCGTTGAAATATCGAGTGACGTTCAGTTTCGCGGTCACTTGGAAGACAAGGCCAAGTTGGCCTCTAAAAAGCTGGGTGTACTCAGTAGAGCGAAGCAGTATTTCCAGCCAGGCCACCGCCTTCAATTGTACAAGGCGTAAGTTCGGCCCCACAAGGAATACTGCTCGCATCTCTGGGCGGGAGCACCCCAATACCAGCTTCTTCCATTTCACCGCATACAACGGCGAGCTACTTGAATCGTCAGCGACCGAGCTTTTACCGATTGGCTTGATACTTTGGCCTTGCGGAGGGACGTCAGTTCCCTCTGCATTTTTTTGACGTATATATCACGGGGAGTGTTCCGAAGAACTGTTTGGAACAATTCCTGCTGCCGAGTTTCGTCATCGGACGACACGACAGACCTTCAGGTACCACCCACACCACCTAGATGGCAGGCATTCCTCCACAGTGCGGTTCTCGCGATTTCCTGCCACGCACAGCCGCGCTGTGGACGGTCTGTACTCGGCGGTATTTCCAAACCAATACGACTTGGGGTCCTTCAAGAAGGGAGTATATCTTTTCCTTAAAGGCCGGCAACGCATATGCAGTTCCTCTGGTGTTGCAGGCGTCCATGGGCGACCTTGATCACCACGGTGTTCCCGCTGCTCGTTTGCCCCCTTCTCTTATATAAAAAAAAATATGGCTTTCTCTTAGTGGATTGGGCCAGTGTCAAGTGGTTACTGATACGTTGCTTTATAAAAAGTGCCGTCATATATGACGTTAGTTTGTTTACAAAAACCCTATCCTGTTGTGAAACAAGGTTTATTAATCATACCAGTATTTTAATTTATAAAATAAATAAATAAATATGCGCTCACGCCCATAACCCAGAGGGGTAGGGAGAGATCATGGATCAGATCAAAGATTATTATACATATATATCTTAATAGGACATGGAAAAATCTTATGTTGTCAAGGAAAAACGAGCTTAATGGCGCGCAACTTAATGAGTTGGAAAGAAGTGGGGCCTCCATGCAGCACGCTCCAATTCATCGCATTAACATATTCATCTTGAGGTGTACTGGTTTTTGAAATGTGCACGATACGCTGCCTAGGTGTATGTGGCATGATGTCAGCGTTTTAAAGGTTCTTCTATGACCGGTTTTAACAAGTTTATCATACATATTTTATGATCTGCCTCCATAGGAATTTCCAAACCGAAACAATTTCAAGTCCATTCTTAAAGAACGGCAACGCATGAACATAAGACGACCTGCTGTCCCATATCCTATTAAATACTAGTAAAAATAAATTAAAAAAATAATTAACGAAGCTTATGAGTTAAAATAACAAACGAAATAATTATTTGGGGTTCAATATCCAGTATGCTTGTAATATGGAATTTCTTATTTAAGAAATTAAAATTAATTATTATTTCGTATTTTTTTTTGGTTTTTGTAATAGTTTACGTAGTTACAAATCAAAACAAAATATTACTAGCTGTGTTGAATTATGTCCGTGATGACGTCGCATTTTGCATGTTTACGTCGTATTAATCAAAAACAATCGGCTCGACGTTGAAAAAGTGCATACGAGTGGAAGGCAAGGCGTCATTTGGAGCGTGAAGTCTGAATCAAAGGGGCAGAAATATTACCTTGCTCACTGCAGATGCATCGCATACGGAGGCATGCAAGCGCGGGCACAATAGTCGCGCACTCAGGCATCTTGACGGCTAGATTAAGATAACACGTAACACTTTGTGAGAATACGTCTTTTGACTCAAAACGCTGTCATTTGAAAGCGAAATGCTCTGACTGAGAGTTGTTTGTGTAGATGTGTCATACAAAAAATACTGTAAGGTGAAATCTTGTTTTTTATAAAAAGTTTATGACAATGAATCATTAATCAATCTCTACAGATGGAATAAATGTATGAATTCATATTTTATTTAACCCACATAAAGCCAACAAAATAATTTAAAAAAATAAGTCAATTTTTCGTTTACTTATTTGTATAATTATTTGGGTTCAGCTGAAGCATCACAATTTTCTGAACCCCACTTCTGGCATAGTCTTGGAATTTAAAACTATTTTGTTGAATTTCATAAAAAAATCTCGAGGCGAAAACTCTTGCTTTGCAACTAAATTCGAATGCTCTTAATTATTGAAAAACTTCAACATTGCAGAGTTGTTGAGCTTCGCAGACACTTAAGCGGATTCTAACAAATCGGAATTATTTGACCCAGAACTGTGTTAGGATTAAAAAATATATTTCCTTCGTAAAAATATAAGATTTCGATTCACATTAAAAATTATTTATATACAGCACAGCCAAGTAAGTAGGCCGTGCAAAAAATAGTGATGCATTTTATAATTGTGAAAATCAAAATCGCGTAAATTTAATTATCTGACGACACCATTATTTAGAGTTTATACAAGTGAAATAATACTTGTGAAGATCTTTAGTTGTTATTATACTAACAAAAGTAGGGATCATAAATGTTTTATGTAACACGTAAAATGTAAATGGCTACCCGGTGCTTTGGCAAATTACACGTACGATGTTATACCAGCGTTTTAATAGCTAGTTGTCAGTTTTATAGTTTGTTTAGGCGACGCGGGATTACATGTTACGAGTGGCCAGTACACGTGATTAGCAAGGGCCCTTCAGTGCCCCCGTGCTCGAATAAAACGTTTTATGACGCCTCTACAAGATGAATTTAATTTGTATAATTAAAGTTGTCTGTTAATCAGCACAAAATACAGTTTCAAGGAATTTACTTTGTTCTGGCATTTTAAGCTTCAAATAAGTAATACCCATGAACAATAACATGAGATCTCAGTCTAAAATAACAACGACGTGTTTGTAGAATACAAAAAGTCGTAAAATAATCTAACGATTCTTCCGAACATTATATATATGCTGGAAGTTGTATGTAAGCTGGCGGATCCGTTGCATTCTACGCGACTCTCATGCATGGACGTTTATGCACAGGTAAATGCTTGCTTGCACTCCACTAGTATTTTAAAACAATGGAAAATGGGCGAGAAACATGTCTGATACTGTTTTTTTATAGAATAAGGGGCAAATGAGCAGCAGGTTTTTAACAGCAGCAGTTTAACGTTAAATCTCCTTCGCCCATGAACATCCACAACACCAGAGGAACTGTACTGTGCTTTGTACTGTGTTGTGCGGCCTACTAATTATCATATCCGCCTCTCAATCGACTTATGTCTGTTATCCAGTGAAGAATTAGTGATGCTTAGTAACAACTTCTTGTTATGAATGTTAAGTAATTTTAATGTACTTAATCTATAAAATGCTTCTAGTTCATTCTGATGAAATAAATAAATATGTATATATGATATAAAACTGCATATTTTTAAAAGTCTTTACATACTCACTATATGCACAACTTTGTATCCTTTAAACGTATGCTGCGACCACGTTCGGAAATCCTCGCAAATGGAATCACAAACATAGGGGAGATAAAACATCGCAGCGACGTCGAAATGGTTAGAAAGTAAACGGCAAAGTAAAATGCATTGCTACGTCAATTTGAATTGGTTAATTCTTTTTCATCCGATTAATCGATACGCTCTTTCGATTGCTATTTTGTACTTTTTCATTAGCTTTTGCTTCTCTTTCTCTGCTTAAATCTAAGCTATAAATATATTTCATTTTGCAAGTTCTCTTTAACTTGCTGAATTCCAAGTGATAGAACTAGCAACCGATGAGTATTGATAGAAAATATAATTATGTACAATCTGTGTCCGCACCAAGCCCTAAATTTGATCACTAGGCGATGAACAATATAACAAACATTCTTTGACAATTTAGTAAAAACTAACAGTAATAACGCTATGTGATTGCCGTTATACAAGATTTTCATGAAACATCCAACATCAACAACATCTCTTGCTTTTTCGGGCTTGCACACACTCTTGCACGAATGGGCCAGCTCCACCGATAAAATATCACGACCTTACAGAAATCAGCCGTGAAGTAAAAGTATTCTGCGTTTCGACTGATGAGAGAGGTCCGGAGCCGGATGCCTAATTCTACTCCTCTAGCCTTTTTCACCTCTAAAAAGGCATGAATGGGAAGAAGAGAATTGTACGGGGAGGGGGTGAATAGGAAAAGACAATGTCTTTTTTTCTGTCTGTTTCCTCTGTCCATTAAAGGTAGGCAGGCAACGCATCTGCGACACATTTGCAAGTCGCGAATGTCTGTGGATAGCGGTCTCTACTCAACATCAGACAAACAACTTGTTTGTTTGGTACCTTTTTCTATAAATAAACAATCATCAATCAATTTCAGGATTCTATTCCTCATTATCTTGACCAGGAAGTTTATCAAAGAATATAAGGCATTTAAAATTACTGACACCTACTATTCTTTATTATTCATACTATCCCTACAAAAATGTATACAAAAGTGTATTTATTTCGCATGGATTCATATACAAATAAAAATAAAACTTTGTAACTTAAACGGCTAAGCGCTGCGCGTCGGTTTTTCGTTTCTACGTCGCACAAAAATGCACGAAAAGATTTTTCTACGCAAGAACGTGCAATTTGCTTTAAGCTTCGGTGTTTGTGAATCCATTTCGGGTTTCTATTTTTGAAAAATGGTCTATATCGGATTTTCAAGTTGAGGCTTTTTTCTTAAACCGTTATCATATAAATGGTAATATAAGTAATGTATACCAGTTTCCAGTTATAGTGATATATTTGTATGAAGTTAACCAACGGCAAGTGACCACGTATAAGGTTTATAGGCCGACAAATACATAGAATTCAGGACGTGGTTAGATTCAGAGAGCACAGGAGCGATCATCTAGAGACATCTATAATATTAATTATATTTAACTTGTGGGAAGCTAAACAACTTAGCGACGACCTATTCGTGACTTTTTGGCCGCACTAACCATATGTTCTGCAATGTGTCAGTGTGAATTTTGGGGAAATTAAACACCGAGATTGTGTGCAGTAAATAGATTGGTGACATAGTAAATATAGGTGATATTAAAAGTACCTATAAGTGTAAGTGTTTAATTATACAATAGGACAAATGACGGAAGGACCCTTTCTTTGTAACAAGGCTGAAAACCGCCATAAGGATTATTACTACCGCTAAGACATTGTACGGTTATGAATTTCCGTTTTAACTAGAAACAAGTCATTATTATGTATCTAGATTGCGAGTGAAAACACAAAGTAAAATTTTGATAATACTGCTTAGCACTAACAATGTCTGTTTCAATTCATCAGCTTCTTTTCCATTCTCTCCATCTCATTTTGTACGGTCGTTAGGAACCTAATGAGGTTCCTAACGACCTAATAAACGATAAAAATTAAATTTGTTAATGTTTACAAAATGATATTATTTCATAAATGTTCAATCAAGTAAGACATTTTATGGTGTAGATGCAATTAGATACATTTCGCTGCTCATTTGTTTTATTGCCATTTGCTTCGCTCGAGCGTAAACACAGATAAAGTCTAGGAGGTTGACTTATATGAAAGCTCTCATGTACTAAAACCGTCCGAAAAACAAAAGAGAGAAAAAACTGATTCCCCTTTTTGACATTAATATGTAAATAGTAATTTATATTTGATTATTATTAAATGTTTAAAGTTGCGCGAGTTCTTTTGGACGAGGGTGGTAAGAGACTAATGTCTGTGGATGGTGGTGATGCTTTGGGGAGATGTAGGCCTTCCCCAAGCAAGTCACATCCTCTGACACCACACAAATCACACACAGTAGACGAAGACCTGTGGACGTTTATTGCTGACGATTATAATGCCACATTCATATTAAGTAGAGCAGTACAAAACAATATTGAATTGTAGTGTTTTTTGTCTTCATATTAGTTTTAGAGTTTTAATGGTTTACTTTATAGCAAATAAAGCTTAATCTCACAGTGTACTTTTTCAGTTCTATCATTGTGAACCATTTGAATGATAATTTTGATTTGATTATTAAATCTAATTTTTTTGGATAATACATAGGAGAAGAATAAGAAAGAAATTAAATTTGTTTACACCGGTTACATCGTGTACTTTATAAAGTAAAGACGTAAACAATAGGGAATAAGATCGAGAGTTATTCGTCCTTTAACTGAAAACAAAACATACATTTAACTAGAGCGTAAATATTTTCCGCTTGCGGTTAGCCATAAGTAAGTAGCTATGATAGCGTTTGAAACCTTTATAAGCCAATTTGTACACAACTCTGGTGCCTGTAATTGTATACTTAGCAGACAATTGCAAACATAATGTACGTGAAATCGTGTAGGATTTGTCTTTATTTACTTAACACAGCTAACCCGCGCTCGGTCTGGCAACTTAATGTTTCAATTCGACTTATTCGAGTTAGTGTTTAATTTTAGATATTCTTATACATCTTCTTTTGTAGCTGTATTTGTTATAGAGCACATATATATACGTACAGCATACTATACTATCGATCCAAGATTATATTTTGTAATGTCCTTTGTTATAATTCGATTGTTCCAAAATCAACAAGAGTGAACACGGATGTATTAAGACACAGAAAAGATACTGGTGGAATTCCATGAAGGCGGAAGAGGGCGTTCGTCGGGAATGAAAATTAGCACGGGATTATTATCACAGAACTATACTAATATTATAAAGATAAGTGATTTGATTGAGAAACTCAAAAACTACAGAACTGATTTTAAAAATTATTTCACCCACAAAAAAAGTCTTCTAGCGCCTAGAAGCCTAGGCTATGTTAATTTTTTATTTATCTGTCAATCTACTCAAGCAACGACGAAGTGGTTTGCTAGTACCATATAAAAATTGAACTCCTCATAGAGTTTAATTTATCATTGCCTATATGTGATTTGGGATATAAGTTTGTAAGAAAATATATTTTTACAATCTAACCTTTCAAGAACGAAAATTTCTTAGATAAGCCAGTAAGATATAAAGCGGTCACTGACAAATCAAGGTCTTATTCTAGACTTTTGAGAACTCGCTATAGTCGTCTTAATAGCGCTTATCGCTTCTGATATAGCCATTTATTTGGACTTACTACTTTCATAGGATCTTCTCAGAACTTAGTTTAATTAGATTATTTTGTCATGTATTTTGTTTCTTATTTGTAACAAAACAAAAACTTCCCTTATTGATAAAACGTAAGATAATATGTGCATAAAAGATAAATTTTAGTTGACACGTGTCCGCTTAGATTTAGTGCTCAAATACGGGCACATCATAATTGCGAAAGGGAAAGGGTATTACCGCACATGGCACGCTTACCTCGTACTTGTCAGGTGTTGACGACTGCGAAAGAGCATGTCAAGGTGTGGAGATTATTCTTTCTAAAAGGATGAGTAAATGTGTGAAAGATTTTCAGTGCGTTCCCAAGACTCCTCTGGCTCCGGCTCAAAGTGGGGTTACACAGTCTGTTTATTGTGGAAACTTATGCCCCAGACATGTCTAACCCCGCTAATATCCGAGAGGAGTTTTGGGAGAATGTAAGAGAATAGTGGGACAAATGAAAGAATAATTATGCTAGGAGATTTTAATGGAAGGGTTGATGTAAAAAGGGCAGGGTATGAAATCATGGATAGTAGTTGGAGTATAACACTTACTCTTGGTTTAAGATTTGTTTTGACATAAAATTAATTAATTTCCAGTTTTCTGCAATTTTATATGTATTAAATCCGTAGGATAACAACTGACACTTGTAGTAAGAAGATAACAGCGTACGGGGCTAACCTTCGACTTAAAAAGGTCGCTGGAAAGCGAATAGTAGATGTAATCTATCCTCGATTCAAATAGGTCTAGCCTATTAATAAGCAAGATGATGGGACTCTTGCTTAGAAGGTTTTATCATACCTTAAAATTAAATTTATGATGGATCTTGAATGCTCAGGTGTCCGAGTAAATTCAATCCACCGACTTCCTAAATTAAAGGAAGTAAACCCACATCCTATCTTCATCAATCATTTATAGAGGGTCACACAAGAGGGTGCGCCTAATTTTGGCAAAAAGAACTTTCGGGGGCGGCTGTCTACCACCGTAATAATTTTATCTGAACATAACACCTGCATTCTCTGTCCCAAAAGACTAATTGCCCGGTTAAAATAGCTGTACAAACTACGCTTAACAGTTTTGCTAGTCCTCGAAAATTTGAAAGCGTTTGGAAATCTTTATATTTAAAAATACTACACTAAACTTAACGTCATATGTCACTGTTAGATTATAAGCATCGTCAATTTATAATCTCACTATTATTATAAACTGACGGAAAATTGTAAACTGTGAACTCAAAGGATCACTGTTTCGCTTTGATTATTTTTATTCAACTATCATATTCAACCTAGCCTATAATTAATCTCTATTCTAACCTAAACTTTAACTTTAAACAAAAGCAAAATATCAGTTCACAACTGGACGATTTGATTTCGACTGTTTATTAACTGAACTCAAGAAACACGTCACATTATGAATGATTCGTTCAGTTCACAGTTTGCTGACAATTTGTAACATGAACAGTCCTATTATAAAATGGCATAGTTCACAATCGGTCGGCGATACATCGTACATAAGATAGATGTCACATTTTGAATAGTTTCTACTGAGTTTAGAAATGTTCTCCGACATTGATATCTAACCCTAAACCCTCTGATTCTATTAATTGGTTAAGTTAAGCGCTGTGAAATCGCGTTACTATCGAGTGGAATAAATGGAAAATTTTCCAGGTTCATTAGCCACGATTCCATCAACCAAACGAGATAAATTTGCCTCATTGAGTTCGAAACTCAATAACTGAGCGCAATTGTTGAGACTCTCCCGAGAATTTAATTACAACTGAAAATATTAAAGCAGATTTTAAACAGCCTTTGGGAATTCTGAAACCATAATTCATTGTCACTACTGATACTGCTATGTATACATATACTCTTTTTAGGGTGCCCAGCTGTAAAACTAACTTGTTTTTGTAATTTTTTGATAGTGACAGTTAATAAGATAAAATATTGTATGTTTAGTAGGCCACTGCTGTACCTATAGCCTAATACTTAACCTCCTTTTTTCTCTATTGTTGTTCTCTATTATTTTTACTCTACCTGTGTACGTTTTTTGATGTATAATGTAATGTGATAGAACTTCTTTTATAAATCTTGCTTGTTATAAATAGTAATATATAACATAAATAAATAAATATGCGCTCACGCTCGTAACCCAGAGAGCCACAGACACCTCTCTCGCTTCTTTTACATTCATACATCTACGCATACATGCTCGTCGGTTATGGGTGCTCCTTATATCGCCCTTTTTAGTACGCCACTAATCTGATCGATATAAGTTCTCCTAAGGCGTCCTCTACCAACACTGCCACTCACTTTTACTACATAAATTTGTTTCGTTATTCTCTCTTCATTCATCCTTTCAACATGCACGAACCACCGAAACATACCTTTCTTAATTCTAGTTACGACATCCACTTTTAGCCACACTTTTCCCCTATAATGGTATTTTTAATCCTATTATTCTATGTCACGCCTAACATACTTCTTAAGGATCGCATCTCAACGGCATTAACTCTATTAGTATGCTTTTTCTGCCAAACACAGCTCTCACTACCATATATTAAAGTGGGGACCAGTACAGCATTGTATATTGCCAGAAGAGCCTTCATAGACACATTCTGACTCCTCACAACTGTACCTCTAGCCCCATTCATTTTATTTCCTGCATTCATTCGTCGTTCAAAATCTTTAACATGCCTACCATCTCTGCTAAACATACACCCCTAATTCACGAACTCTTCCAACTGTTCCACTTCTTTACCGTTAACATTTATATAAATTACTGTCTTACTCTGTACTCTTTCAAACACTATTACTTTCGACTTATCTACATTCATCTTCATGCCTTTACCTTCTAATGAATCATTTACTACATACAGAATAAGTTGTAAGTCCTCCGCCGATGACGCAAACACGACCTGGTCATCGGCGTATAAGAGACATTTTACAACTAGCTCACCCATGCTTAATCTACACTCTTCGTCTTTCAAGGCTTTCAAATAATCATCCATAAAGAGATTGAACAGTCACAGGGATGCTACACAGCCCTGTTGCCCTGTGTTACACCTTTATCGATGCTTAACCAGTCTGAGTAGGTTCCGTTAATCCCAACACAAGCAGTAGAATCTTTATATAGAGACTTTAAAGCTTGTATAAGATAACTGTTCAATCAAAACCCAATTAAACTTGACCTCAGACCATCTCTTTTAACTTTCATCATCATCATCATCATCATCATCATTTCATCATCAATCATAGGTCTTTTCTAAGTCTACGAAGGCGCAGAAAATTTGTTGGTTTACAGCCAGAAACTATAAAGGAACGATAATGGCTTTACACCAATCTTCCCGCACCAGGCCATTTCTCGAAGATATTTTGAAAAAGACCCACAGCAGGCTTGCTTCTCCAGCTCTCAGCATTTCAAGAGAAACATATATATTATATAATATACTAACAATATATCATAATAACAAGGCAATAATATAAAAACCCAGATATTTCTCTACACTAACACAACAGCATACTCGTGCCTAATACTCAAAAATAAATACATATGGTTTCCCTCGTTTTAAAGACGCGTTGGCAGAGATCACGAATTCTCATTCCTTTTCCACACATTGACACTTTACTAATACTCGCGTACTTCATACCTGGCACCGACAATTATATGTGAAACAGATGAGATGATCAGGAGATGAGAGAAGTAGGGGATGGAACGAAAATTAGTTCCCTGGTAGCCTAAGTATCAGACGAAACTCTGAAGCACAAAATATTTTCCCAGGTTCAAGTCCGTATTCTCTGAGACCGTGGTATTTTCTCGATCCAGCTGTTACCACTTCATGATAAAGCCATATTCTGAACGTAGTCCGGTTCCTGCTCTGTTATCTTTAGGTCACTTTTCACTGTTAGTTTTTGCCGGACTGAGAGGAGAGCTTCTCGGGTTTATGTATGTATGTATGTGATCCTGCAGCCTAAACCTCTTGCTATTTTTTTTAGAAATGAGGAGTCATTCGAATCGTATTCTTCCCTAGGGCGTCTTATACATATGACGTCGGCATAAAACCCATATAGTAAACCAAAATTTTTACGTCAATAAACATCAACCAGTCAGTCGGGTATTTTGGTCCTTTTAAACTAACTATTACTTGTTATTTTACTTTTTACTGTAGAAAGACCTACGAGCATGTCAAATAAACTTCATATCATATACCAGACACTCAACCGCTGATCTATAACTCAAAAACTTAATTAATAATTTAATAAGAGCATTCACCGGCTTTAAATCGGATTGTGTATAATTTATATTAAAAGAGACCGCTCAATCGCTGTTACGAAGCTCTCAACCTCAGTTCTCGAAGCTCTTTAAACTCATTAATCTCAAACAATTGTCTTAATTTCCTCGAAAATTTCATTTCCGAAGGATAAGAGTTTTTTTATTTTAAATTACGTTTTAATACTTATGGAACTGATTTTCATGGGATCGTTAAAAACGAACGTAGAAATTATAAATGATCAATTTTTTTATTAGATTCCTTGCGTATTATCACATCACTTAACCTATTTACTATATTTAAAAACAAAAGAAATGTAAATTGCTATAATCTTAAGGTGCTACTGAAGTCTGGCTGAAGAGGCCTAAAGGTTGTTAAAATGGCGGCCACGTACAGGACAACGCAGCGTGGGTATATCTCCTATTGATAGACTGATGATCTGGTTAAGGTTGCTGAAGTTAACTGGATGAGGACGGACGGCTAGGAATCGATGTTTCTGAAAATCTTTGAGGAAAGCCGTACATCCAGCAGTGAACGTAGCAACAAACTAATTTATCGCTAAGAATATTATGTATTATTAAAATTCGTACTAGCAACAATCATTGGAACGGCGACACACGTGTAACAAACTAATTTCAAAGATTTCGACGTTACCCTACTATACTATACTTTTCATAAATTATGAATTTTAACATAACACGACTAGACGAACTGATTACCATTTTGTCTCCACGTATATTCCACTCACAAATTGCCTTTATTAAGATTGCAGAGTAAATAGACACATAAAACTAAAGCACGGTATACTGATAAGAATTATAGTGGTGTATAATATTAAGCAAAATAACATAAAAGTTGCATAAAAATATAAGTAAAATAAAATTTTGTTAAAACTTATGACTGTAATAACATGAGATGGCCCCTGACCTGAACCTGCACTCTAACTGGAAGAAATTTGTTGTTTACAACAAATATACATATTATGAAAAAATAA